>JAUUDZ010444718.1:0-12938 GCA_032361705.1 Panulirus versicolor
TGTTCACAATTTCCTGTATTACCTAGGCAGTAACAGGAACAAACAAAGAGATAGCTTAGTCTTTTTACACTCACTAGCTGTCGTGTATGATGCACCAAAGTCAGAATCCCTGTCCATAACTATACCCCTTCCTGTGGTTTCCAACTCCTGCTTCATATCCTCTGGTTCAGCACATTGGTGGGCATCATCCTCTGTATATCACATCACTCCAATTTGCTTCATCCCTTACACACCTCACACCCTCCTGGATGTTCAGGCCCCAAACCCTCAAAGCACTATTCACTCCATCCTTCTACCTCTTCTTGAGTTTTCCTCTTTTCATTATTCCCTCCACTTCTAACATAAAGACCCTCGAAGTCATCCTCTCCATACATCCAAATAATTTCAGCACATCTCATCAACTCTCTCATACATACTTCTCTTCTCTTACTGACACCTCTTTCTTGCCTTATCATTTCTTGTTAAACCAACCCTCCTTACACCACATATTGTCATAAACATTTCCTTTCCAACACATTCACCCTCTCTATATTTTTGCATTTTTGTCCAAGGCACACACTCTGCATTCATACATCTCTGATGGGACTACTATTTCAGCAAACACCCATTTTTGCCTTTAAAGAATGTGACCTCTTTTTCCACACATCCCTCAGTGTACTCATCCAACCCAACCCTATGGTTCACATCAGCTTCCACGATTCAAATCCCAGCCATGTCCACTCCCAGATATCTAAAATACTCCACTTTCTCCAACTTCTATCCAATCAAACGTCTTCACCACTGAACCAAATTACTTTGCTTGTGTTCACATTTGCTCTCAAACAAACTCTGTTGTGTGGTGAGATGTTTCTTCTGAACACTGTGGGTTGAAGAATGGTGCCAACTCCACGGTTAGCTGTCTTTGCTGTGTGAGTGAATTCACCAAGGACTTTCCCATTAGGGATGGAGTAAGTTCTTTTCTTGTTTGTTTGAAAAATGTAATTAGATATCAGGAAGAATGGTGAAATTTTGGAGAAAGTAGATGTTAAGGTGAATCTGTGGGAATGCAATGCTAGCTTTGTTACTTAAAAACCAGTTGATATACAATAGATTAAATTACTGGTGACAACTAGGGAAGAGAACTAAGAAAGTAGGATGGTGGTCATAATAACAACATTAAAGGATAAATTTACTTTCCAGCCTGGTAGGAAGACTTGTTGGCAAAGAGAAGTTCAGGAAAGGGTGATTCTGACTCCAAATAGATTTAGTTCACTAGCATATAAAGTACAGGAAGATTAAGTTAGTGGTTCCTTTGTTAAGGATCAGGACCAAAAGTTCTATGCTATGGGAAGAAGTGTGTATTTTTCTGGTGCAAATTTGAAACGTAATCTGAGGAAGATTGAAGATAATATCTCTCACTCTTCTGAGAATACATTTGGTGTCCAGATGGGGACAAACTATACCCAATGGAAGTATAAAGATCTCATCTAATAGCTCGAAGGGAGCTGTAGAAAGTTAGCTACATCAAGATTTCTGCCCACATGTGATGTAAATCCCTGTACCCTAATGAGAATGCTGAGGATAAACAGTAGAACTGAGGCTCTCTATAGGGGGAAGGAAAAAGTCTTGTACAAATTTATGGGTTCATTTTAGCTGGGATAGATACCTCTTTCCCAAGGATAGACTACAGTTTAATAGAATAAGGAAAGCCTGCCTTAGCAGAGTGTTAGAAAAGAACATTAGGGTCTTTTTTCGATAGACATAAATTAGTTAGGTTGCAGGAAAACTGAAAGAGGGATTCAGAATGATAAAGAACCTGTCAGGATAGGTAAACACAGAAGTGAGAGACTAGATGCAAGAAACAAGAAAGGCAGGGAGCTCTGCGGAACAGGATAGTGGTCAATTCCTTTGGAGTAAAGGTTACTTCAGTGGTAGCATCAGGGACAGGTGTGATGGGGAGTATAGCAGGATGGGTCAGCTGATGCCAGTTAGGAATGAGGCAGGTAGCAAAAAGGATATGATAGGTCAAATCAAGGTTACAGACCAAGTTCACATGAATGGGCTCCCCACTGCCACTGCTGCACATGTATCAAAATACTTTGTGTTAGCACACAGAGTATACAAAAATCTTTATTGTTATAAGACTGCAATGCAAGAAAATTCTGGTATATAATTGCCATTTCAGAATCTCAGATATCAAAAATAGAAATTTCCTTGCCAAATATGCAATCCTAGGTACACTCTATATAACAGTGATAGGGTAAATAAAGTATGTGGTGTTATCTTGCTCTTTGTTAAAACTCACATTAATCCTGTGCTGAAAATAGTTGAACCAGTCGATAAAACTGACTCCATTTTTGTAGAAATCAAAGATAAGTTTTGTACGAAAATAACATTAGGATTAGTTTATAGGTTCCCAGCAGAGACACCAGAGATAGGCAAAAGGACATGATTTAATTACTGTGGGAGATTTTTAACTCTCCATTATCTAAATGGGGAGAATCCCTTCAAGTAGATGAGGGCATGGTCTTACCTAAATTTGCTTAATAGTGTCCTATCACAATTAGTTAAGAAACCTACTCATGAAGAGAACATATTGGATTTAATTCTACCTAAATATAAGGATCTCTTTAACAGTGCTGAAGTTTGAGAAAATTTGGTTACATGTGATCAACAGCAAATTACAAATGAGTTAACTTACAGTGTAATGCTAAACAGAACTGAGTTATGAAAAAATACCAGATTTTAGGCTTGCAAATTTGAATGATCTATGCATTGCTCTTGACAGGCAAACCTGGGATGATATCATTACTGGAGATAATCTAGATGTAGCTTGGGAAAGTTACAGTAAAACTTTCCTAGTGGAGGGAACATATGTGCTAATACACAGATGATATTTTTCCAGAGGAAAATCGAATTGGTGGTGGAACAATGATATAAAGAAGTGTCTGTTGTCAATGGAAGCAGCACATTAGAAACTCAAAGAGACCAATAGGTAACAATCTGTGGTGACCTAAATCCAAAGAGGCAGTGTACAAAAGCAATTGAAATGGAAATTCTTGGATTTATAAGTAGGGCTATCAAATATAAGTCCAGAGAAATTATCCTCACTTTGTACAAGTCACTGGTATATCCCCAGCCAGAGTATTGTGTTCAGTTTTGGTCACCCTACTTGAAAAAGAGACATAGATAGATTGAAGAAAGTACAGAGGCAAGCTACGAAGATGACTCATGGACTGAGAAACAAATCCTATTAGAGCCGACTATATGAATAATATCTATTTAGCTAAGAAAAGAGAATGTTAAGAGGTGATCTAATACAGATATTCAAATTTATTAAAGGCTTTGATAATCTCAGTCTAACAAATATTCATGTCACCAGCAAATGACAACTGTCTCACCAAGGCTCTTTCACCCCTAACAGAAGGCATAGCTGCTCCTCAAGACCCTTGCATTAAACTTCCTCACCTTCCCACCCATTAACAAATCAAAAAGTCATAATGAAATCACACGACCCAGGCAGACCTACCTTCACTTCGAACCCTTCAACCTACTCTCTTCCTACTCACGCACATGCCTTACTTTCTTGATAGAAACACTTCACTGCTTCTTAAAGCTATTCTCCAACACCTCTTATTTACACACTGGTTGGAGAAAGAGGTTCAGGCAGTGATCCTCTTTTTTTTTAAGGTTTTGGAGGATCTACAGCTCATAAAGCCTATTAGGTATTCACCTGTTTGTACTGCACAGGGAGGGAGTTTTACCCTTGTAAAGTCCCACCTCTTGAACACTCTTTCCTGCCATACAACCTCTGCAGCAAACACATGGGGAACAAGGGGGGGGGGATGTAAAGGGGCCCCAGAGAGGTATATGAATTAGATTTTCTGTTTCAGAGTGCCAAATTTTGTGAGTATGCATGAGGTTTGGGAGTAAAAGAGTCCTAGGTTTAAATCAAATAACTGAGTGTTGCTAACTCAAGTGAATCAAGATTTTTCTTTATTTCATGTTTCCTTTTAAAGTGACCCAATTTGCAAAAGTAACGCTGTGAAGTTCACAAGTTCTCAAAAACAGTGAGTGAAAGTACAGCATTGCAAAAGGGAATTGCAATTTTTGTTTGCAGAAAGAGAAAAGGACAGAAGTGCACTCTAAATCTACTGGAATAATATCAGAAGCTGATCAGGTAGAAAAATAGACATAAAAATGACACAGACTGATGAAAGTAGAAAGCAGGGACGATTAGGAGCAAATCTGGAAGCATACCATCAGTGTAAAGAGAAAGGTGAGGAAGATTGACCAGGGGAGACACAAACAGAAGTAAACTGGAATTGAGCAAAGAGGTTGAAAAAGTAATGTGCTCCATCGGAGATAAAGTAATTGTGGAAGTGCATGGGCTAGTTGATAGGTTTAGAAAAATAGAGAGACTACAGAACCAGAAGAGAGATTATAGAGAAGGCTGGGGGTTCACAGAGGTTGACACTACAACTCAAGGATCTAGCTAAAAAGTTGGTGATACTAAAATTAGAAAGATTAGTAACCCAAGAGATTGACAGACATAAATACCTGACTATATTTGCATTGGAAGCTCATACATCAGATAAGGAAGAATGGGAAAAGAAAGAGTAAATGCATATTAAAAGAGTAAAAGAGTGTTGGAGGCTATGGGACTGCAAGAAGTGACTTCTGTGAAAGGAGAAGAATAGGAAGTTACATATAAGATGTAAAGGGGCGACCAATTATGGTTACATTTGACTTGGAGTTATTAAGCCAGGAAGTACTTAAAAAGGCTCAGAACCTTAAAGGCATGGCAGAACTGGAAAATTTAAGAATCTTAAAGGCATGGCGGAATTCAGTGGGATATTCATCAAGTGTGATAGATTTAAGGAAGAGAGAGAAAAATGAAAAGAATACAGTAACAAGACAAAAAAACTGGAGATGCCACATATGGCCAGAACTGCAGATAGGGCTGGAGTGTTAAGAGTTGGTAACGTCAGACTGAAGGTAATGTATTCAAATGAGGACGGGTTAATAGTTAATGGTAAAGAACTGGAATTCAAGGATCATATCCAGGAAAGTGCACCTTAGTTGTGGAAACTAAGCTTATGAAAGAGATAAGCTCTCACCTGTTCTGCTTAAAGGGGTACATGACAGCAAGAAAGGAAAGGGAAGGTAAAGGAAGAAGAGGATTAGCCCTCTTAATAAAAGAGAGCCTGAAGTTTCAAGAAATAGTGGAGGATGGCCCATGAAGAAGAGCATTTTGGCATTATTAG
The DNA here is from genome assembly GCA_032361705.1 of Panulirus versicolor. Lineage (NCBI taxonomy): Eukaryota > Metazoa > Arthropoda > Malacostraca > Decapoda > Palinuridae > Panulirus > Panulirus versicolor. The sequence continues at coordinate 5,247 of JAUUDZ010444718.1, forward strand.
TGTATAATCCTCCTAAGAACATATGTACATTGATAACAATGAAGTACCAATAAGATAGTACATGAAGCAGTAAAACACCCACTTCTTAAAGCTGTTAAACTCAGCTCTACAGCATGGTTTTTAGGAAAAGGCTCTTATGTGTAACTAACCTCTGAAAATCCTTTGAGTGAGCTCAGTTCTGGGTGGACTGTCTGTATCTGGACTACCAAAAGGCATATGACACTGTAACACATAGGAGGCTTATCATGAAGCTGAATCACCAAGCAGGAATAAGGAAGATACTCCCTCACTGGATAGATTAACTCAGTGAGAGGGAAAAAAGGAAGCATGTCAGAGGAACTTTTCAAATGGGCTGAGGGGACTAGTGAAGTGCCAAAGGGATTGGTTCTGGTACCAGTACTCTTCTCAGTCTATATCAATGACTTACCTGAAGGTTTAAAATCTTACCTGAATTTGTTTGCAAGTGATGTACAAGTCATGAGAGAAGTGAAAAGAGAACAGGATTGCATCAGCTTACAGAGGAATCCAAACAAACACCAATGCTGGTTAGAAATGTGGATGATGAAATTCAGCCCTAGCATATGTAAGTAATTAGTATGAGACAGAACCATAGATGGCCTCAATATGATTATTACCTAGCTGGAAGTCAGCTTAAAGATTGTGTATGCGAGATGTACTTGGGATTAGACACCATCTCTGACCTCTCGCCAGAGTCCATATTAGTAGAACAACGAAGGAGAAGAACTCGTGTCTGCTGGCAAATATCAGAATAGCTTTTAAGTATAGGATAAAGAAATATTAGTAAGCTATTCATATCCTACATAAGGCCAAAACTACAATATGCTTCTTAGGTTTGGTCACTGCATCTAAAGAAACAAAGAAATCACAGAGAAGGTCCATAGGAGGACAAAAAAGATGGTACCAAAATTAAGATAGTTAAGCTTCAGGGAAAGTCTGGAGGCATTAGAATTTCCCAGTCTGAAAGAAAGAAGAGTAAGGGGTGACCTGATCACAACCTTTTAGTTTTTAAGAGAGATCAACAGAGAGGACAGTGGACAGTTACTTTCAGAGTTGTAGAGATAGTATGAAATTAAATAAGAAAACTGTAAATAAGGATGAAAAGAAATATTTCTATACTGTAAGAGCAGTGGATGATTGGAAAAGACTGACTGAGGACATGGTTGATGCAAATGGCATACATAAAATTCAAGTGTAAAACTCCCTCCCCATACAAAACATTCACAGCTTCCACAGAGCATCTCTATCAACCTCATATCCCCTCTCCAGATCCATAAACACCACATACAAATCATTCTGTTTTTCTAAGTATCCCTCACACATATTCTTCAAAGCAAACAGCTGATCCACATATCCTTTACCACTCTTGAAGCCAAATTGTTTCTATCCATTATGAAACTGTGCATGCCACCACTTTTCCCAACAGCTTACAACATACACTCAACAAAACTGTCACCCTTGCCTCTATACAATGAAACTATATAGGCATTCTGCTAATCCTCAGGCACCTCACCATGAACCATATATACACTGAAAATCCTAACTAATTAATCAACAACACATTCGCACCATTTATTACATAAGAAATTCAACTGGAATCCCATCTCCTCTAACTGCTTTGCCAAATTGATCTTAAGCAATGCTTTCACCAGTTCTTTTCACCAAACCACTTTCCATGACTCACTTCACTTACCTCCATTTGCGAACAATTCCACATTACCCACTCTATCATCCAACAACCCTTCAAAATATTCACTCATCCTCTTCAACTCTTCTCTGCCTGTTACCACTTCCATGGGGATAGGGAAGAAAGAAAACTTCCCATGTATTCCCTGCATGTCACAGAAGGTAAGTAAAGGGGATGGGAGCAGGGGGCTGGAAACTCTCCCCTCATAGAATTTCTAATGTCTAAAAGTCAGAATATAAGGAGCCAAGCAAAGAGTGCGAATCTTCCTCGAAAGCTCAGGCTGGGGTGTCTTACAGTGTGTGAATGTAACACCAGGAAAAGAAGGGAGAATTAATATGTATGAGAAGAGGGACCTAGATGTTCCAACTCTTGAGTGAGGCAAAGCTAAAGAAGGGGAAAGAATGGCTTGAGAATGTCTCAAGGGCAAAGTCAGGTGCTTAGAGTTAGGACAAGAGGCAAGGAAGGCATAGCACTGCTGTTGGAAGTAGAGTTGTGAAAATATGTGAAAGTGTAAGGAAGTTGAGCCCCAGACTGGTGTGGGTATAAATGAAAATGGATTATGAGAACTGGATGAGTATCAGTGCTTATGTACCTGAAAATGAGAGGACTAAAAGAGAGATGCGAGCATTCTTGAAGGAGCTGAATGAGCTTTTTAAGTTTTGATAAATGGGATAAAGTATTAGTGATGGGTGACTTGAATGTGCAAGTGGATAATTTGGCAATGTTGGGTATAATATGGGGCAGGGGTACCCAGTGCTGAGATTATGAATAGTAATTATCTGTAGAGTTGTGTGTAGAAAAAGGAATGATAACTGGGATTACCTGGTTTAAAAAGAGGTATATATGTATATACATATATATCTGGGGATAGGGGAGAAATACTTCTCCTGTATTCCCTGCATGTCATACTTTTCCAAAAGAAGGAACAGAGAATGGGGCCAGGTGAGAATGATTAATGTTTGTATGGATCATACCATGTGTTCAAACTTCATAGTATACCTTATAAGTTGTATGGGAGGATACTGATTGAAAGGGTGAAAGCATGTACAAAACATCAGATTGGGGAGAAGTACTGTGGTTTCAAAAGTTGTAGAGGATGTGTGGATCAATTGTTTAAGAAATGTGTGTGAGAAATACTTAGAAAATCAGATGGATTCTTATGTTGCATTTATGGCCTTGGAGAAAGGATATGATAGGGTTGACAGAGATGCCTTGTGGAAGGTCTTGAGAATATACAGAGAGGAAAGCTGCTAGAAGAGAGAATTTTTTATCAAGGGTGTATGACATATGTATGAGTAGGAGGAGAGAAGAGTGAATGGTTGGTTTGCAGCAGGGTTGTATAATGTCACCATGGTTGTTCAGTTTGTTTATGGATGGGTTGGTGAAGCAAATGCGAGTCTTGGAAAGATGGGCAAGTATGTAGACTGTGGAGGATGAGAGGGCCTGGGAAGCAAGTCAGGTGTTTGCTGATGATACAGCACTGGTGGTAGATTTGAGCGAGAAACTGCAGAAGTTGGTGACTGAGTTTGGAGAAGTATGTGAAAGGAGGAAGTTTAGGATAAATGAGAATAAAAACAAGGTTATCAGGTTTAGCAGTTTTGACAGGAAGGTTGGTTGGGGTATGAGTCTGAATGGAGAAAACTTGGAGAAATTGGAGTGTTTTGGATACCTGGGAATGGACATGGCAACAAATGAAACCATTGAAGTGAAAGTGAGCCACAGGATGGATGAGGAAGAGACGATTCTGGAAGTGCTGAACAGTGTGTGGAAAGAGAGATCATTGTTTGTGAGTGGGTACATTTGAAGGAAAAGTAGTCTAAACAATATTATGCGGATGCAAGGCATGGGCTACAGACAAAGCTGTGTGGAGAAGAATGGATGTGTTGGAAATGAAATGCTTCTTGAGGACAATGTGTGGTGTGATGTGGTTTGATCGAGTAAGGAATGAGAGAGAGAGAGAGAGAGAGAGAGAGAGAGAAGAATAAGGTTGGGAGTGCTGAAGAGGGTGTGCTGAAATCTTTTGGACATAAGGAACACATGGAGAGAATGAGGAAGGAAACGTTGACAAAGAGGATACATGTATCAGAAGTGGAGTGAACAAGAACGGGAGGCCAAATTAGAGGTGGAAGGCTGGAGTAAAAACTATTTTGAGAGACTGGGGCCTCCTGAACATGCTGTAGGGTGAAAGGTGTGCACAGCATAAAGTGAACTGGAATGATGTGGTATACTTGGGCTGATGTGCTGTCTGTGGACTGAAACAGAGCATGTGAAGCAACTGGGGTAAACCATGGAAAGTTCTGTGGGATCTGTTTGTGGATAGGGAGCTGTGGTTTTGGTGAATTATACATGACAGCTAGGGAATAGATGCGAGTGGCTGTGGTATTTCTTTCTATGTTCCTGGTGCTACCTTACTAATGTGGGAAACAGCTGTCAAGTATAAAAAAATATTTAGAAAAGCACCTGGATTTGTGCATGGCATTTATGGATCTGGAAAAGGAAGATGGGTTGATACAGATGCTTTGTGGGAGGTCTTAAGAGTATTTTGTGTGGGAGGAAAGCTGTTAGAAGCAGAGAAGATTTTATCAAGGGTGTAAGGCTTGTGTACAAAAAGGAAAAGGGAGTGAATGGTTCCAAGTGAAGGTTGTCTGTTGCAGGGTTGTGATGTCACCATGGGTGTTTATTTTGTTTATGGATGGGGTGGTGAGGGAGATAAATGCGAGAGTCTTGTATAGAGGGGCGAGTATGTGTTGTTTGAGGATGACAGAACCTGAATATTGAGTCAATTGTTGTTGCTGATACTACAGTACTAGTGGCAGATTTGAGACCAATGACCTGGCACCAGTGATGGGTGACTTAAAAGTGAAGGCGAATAATGTGGCAGTTGAGGGTACTACTGGAGGACATGGTGTATTCAGCAACATGAATGGAAATTGTGGAGTTGTGTGCTGAAAAAGAACTTGTGATTGGGAATATCTAGCTTAAAAAAGAGGGACATACACTAGAACATATGTATGTGAGTATGAAAGATGGTCTACAGGCATTACTGGATTACATACTAATTGATAAGTGTGCAAAAGAGAGACTTTTGGATGTGAATGTGTTGAGAGGGGCAGCTGGTGGGATGTCTGATCATTACCTTGTGGAGATTAGTGGGAAAAATTGTAGTTTTTGGGATAGAGGAAACATTATGAGTGAGAAGAGTGGAGAGTGAATGAGCTTGGAAAAGAGAATTGTGGGAAGAAGTGCTAGGAGAAACAGAGAGTAGAATGGCAGAAGGTGAGAGCAAACAAACTATGGGGAATCAGTGAGAAATTGGAGGTAATTAGGGAATCAGTGCTGGCATGTGAAAGGTGGAAAGTGGGCAGGATGGAAAGGACAGTGAGTGGTGAGTAATGTTGCTAGTGACAGAGGAAAGTGAGGTATATGAGTGGTACTTACAAGGTAGGAGTGCAAATGATTGGGAGATGTATAAGAGAAAGTGGCGGAAGGTCAAGAAGAAGGTACATGGGGTTGAAAAAGGCACAAATGAGAGCTGGGTGAGCAAGTACAAGTAAACTTCAGGGAGACTGAAATGTTCTGGAGGGAGATTAATAATGTGTAAACAAGAGAACAAATGGGAACATCAGTGAAGGGGGCAAATGAGGAAGTGGTAATAGGTAATGATGAAGTGCATATAGGGTGGCAGATTAGGGTGTTTGGTTTAGGGTGGTATGCAAAGTGAGTCATGAAGAGAGGTTGGTGAACAGAAAAGAGGTGATGAAAGCCTTATGTATGATGAAATGTGGCAGGGCACCTAGAGTGGTTGGTACTGCAGTTGAATCTCTTAAGAGTGGGGATGACCATGTTGTGGATTTGTTAGGATTTTTAATTAATGTATGGATCATCATGAGGTGCCAGAGGATTTCTGGATTGCATGTATAGTGCCACTGTATAAAGACAATAAGGATAAAGATGAGTGTTCAAACAACAGATATAAGTTTGTTGAGTGTACCTGTTAAGTTGTATGGAAGAGTGGTGATTGAGAGGGTGAATACATGTACAAAAAATAAGACTGGGGAGGAACATTGTGGTCTCAGAAGTGGTAGAGGATATATGGATTAGGTGTTTGCTTCAAAAAATACTGAGAGAAAGACAAGGATATGTATGTGGCACTTATGGATCTGAAGAAAGCATATGATAGGGTTTATATACATGCCTTGGGGATGTTCCTACAAATATATGGTGTGGGTGGAAAGCTGCAAGAAGTAGTGTGAAGTTATCAGGGGTGTAAGGCACATGTACAAGTAGGAAGAGAGGACAATTTGTTGTTCTAACTGAAGTTTGGTCTGTGGCAAGGGTGTGTGATGTCACCATGGATGTTTAAAACGTTTATGGATGGGGTGGTCAGGGATGGAAATGCATGTTTTGAAAGAGGGGCAAGTATGTAATCTGTAAAGAGATGAAGGGGTCTGGGAAGTGTGTCATTTGTTGTTTGCTGATGAAACAGCACTGGTGGCAGATTTGGGTGAGAAGCTGCAGAAGTTGGTGACTGAGTATGGAAGAGTGTATGAAAAGAGCAAGTTAAGAGTAAATGTGAATGAAGGCAAGGTTACTTTGTTAGGAGGGTAGAAGGGCAGGTTAGCTGGGGTGTGAATGGAGAAAATTTAGAGGAAGGTAAGTGTTTTAGATACCTGGGAGTGGACATGGTGGCAAATGGAACCAGGCCTACACATGCAAAAGGGTGAAAGGCATGCACAGGAATGAGTAAATTGGAATGATGTAGAATGGACTGAATCAGGGCATGTGAAACAGGTAGGAGAAACCAGAGAAGAGTCTGTGGGGTCTGGCTGTGAACAGGTGGCAGTGGTATCAGTGCTGTACATGACAGTTACTGGATGGATGCGAGCAAATGCAGCCTTTCTTCGTCTATTCCTGGTACTACCCCTTTAATGTGGGAAGTAGTGATCAAGTATGATAAACATGGTGAAGGGGACAAGGGGAGAAGTTATAACAAGTAGTGATGAAGTGAGGAGATGAAGTGAGTATTTTGAAGGTTTGTTGAATGTGTTTGATAATTAAGTGGCGGATGTAGGGTGTTTTGGTCGGGGTGGTGTGCAAAGTGAGACAGTCAGGGAGAGGAGTCTGGTTAAGAGAGAAAAGGTGGTGAAAGCTGTACAGAAAATGAAATCTGGCAAGGAAGCGGGTTTAGTGGTATTGCAGTAGAATTTATTAAGAAAGGGGGTGACTATGTTGTTGATTGATTGGTAAGGACATTCATTGCATGTATGGACCATGGTGAAGTGCCTGAGGATTGGTGGAATGCATGCATAATGCCATTGTATGAAGGCAAAGGGGATAAAGGTGAGTATTCAACCTACAGAGGCATAAGTTTGTTGAGTATTCCGGGGAAATTATATGGGAGGTTACTGACTGAAAGGGTGAAGGCATGCACAGAGCATCAGCCTGGGGAAGAGCAGTTTGGTTTCAGAAGTGGTAGAGGATGTGTCGATCAGGTATTTGCTTTGAAGAATGTGTGTGAGAAATACTTAGAAAAACAGATGGATTTGTATGCAACATTTAGGGATCTGGAGAAGGCATATGATTGGTTGATAGAGATGCTATGTGGAAGGCCTTAAGAGTATATGGTGTGGGAAGTAAGCTGTTAGAAGAAGAAATGTTTTTACCAAGGAGGTAAGTTATGTGTGTGAGTAGGAAGAGAGGAGAGTGGTTGGTTTCCAGTGAAGGTTGGTCTGTGGCAGGGATGTGTGATGTCCCCATGGTTGTTCAATTTGCTTACGGATGGAGTGGTTAGGGAGGTGAATGCAAGAGTTTTGGAGAGAGGGGCAAATACACAGTCTGTTGAGGATGACAGGACCTGGAAAGTAAGTCAGTTGCTGTTTGCCTATGATACAGCTCTGGTGGCTGATTCGAGTGAGAAAATGCATAAGTTGGTGACTGAGTTTGGAAAAATGTGTGAAAGGAGAAATTTGAGAGTAAATGTGAATAAG
>JAUUDZ010444729.1:0-12690 GCA_032361705.1 Panulirus versicolor
ATATTTACATTATTTGACTTACGGTTAAATCATTTATAAATAACACTTCATTTGTATCTTAAAAACTGGCTTTGAGGTTTTAATTTTTATTTTAGACTTGAAAAATTGGCAGAATTTTACTGGATTTTAATTGCCTGCCTAACCAATTACACAGTTTTTACGATACAAAATAAAAAAAAAAAATTAGACCCGTGCGTACGAATATCCGTTTATATTTATTTTTCACCCCACGTACATTATTAGTGGACAGAGTAAACAATTTCTGCAGCTAATTACGTAAGAACTACTTTTCACTATTTGCACGCTATTAATGATAGCGGAGTGACTTTTTTTTTTTTTTTTATTCGCGATTTTATCCAACCAGCTCGGCAGGTTTAGCCATGTCCCATCTCGTGCTTAGCTTCAAGGCCAGCGCGTGTAAACAAGCCTCTCTCGCGTGGTATGATCTACATCAACTCTGCTTTACGTAAAGTTCCCGTGGCTCCAGTTTCCTTTTGTGTGGTGAATTGAATCGCTCAATCCTTATTTGTTAAATGATTTTCCAGACATGTGGACAGCAGTGTGAGTACCGGTAATATAACTAGTACATAAATAGGGCATTTTGACTTAAAGATATAATTGGCTTTACTTATAATTGGAGTGATTAATGAAGTATGTGTTTCATTGGCGAAACGCTTGAGCACGACGGTACAACATTTGAACACGACGGTACAGTCCTTGAGCACGACAGTACAACGCTTGAACATGACGGTACAGCCCTTGCGCACAACGGTACAGGCCTTGGGCATGACGGTACAGCCCTTGAGCACGACGGTACATCCCTTGATCGTGACGGTACAACCTTTGAGCCCGACGGTACAATCCTTAATCACGACGGTACAGCCCTTGAGCACGACGATACAACCCTTGATCGTTACGGTACACCCTTGAGCACCACGGTACGACCCTTTAGCAAAACGATATAGCCCTTGATCCTGACGGTACAGCCCTTAAGCACAACGAAACAGCTCTTGAGCAGGACAGTACATACCTTGAGCACCACGGTAGTTGTCTTGAGCACGACGGTACGACCCTTGATCACAGTATGGGGAGGCGGTGTTTACATAACGTGACTTTCATCACAAAACACCAGGAAGAACCAGACATCACACTTCATCCCTTTCGTCATTTCTGAATTTTTGTGATGGGTTGTTATTGCCACTGTCAAGGTTGTTCGTTGGTGGGCTTTGAGCTACGTCGAGTATTTTCTGTTGCAACCACCAGCCCGGCTTTGTTAGGCTACCCGGGAACACCAGTCGACGTTTTGAACGATGAATCCGCGACGGGTGGTTTGGGTCAGGAGGAGGAGGAGGTTGGGGAAGTCGGTGTGTGGGTCCTTTTGTTCAGGATGGGTTGGGTCGGTATTCCTGAGTGAAGGAGTGTGGCAGGGTGAGGGGCGGCGGTAGGAGCATCAGCGCGGGCGGAGTATCAAGCGTAGCGGGAGATTATATCGTTAGTTTTATTGTTTTATTGACACCGGCGGTCGCTTACCCAGCCTCCCTCCAGCCCCTCCTCTCGTTAACACATCTCACACTTGCCCTTCTAAAGGCCCGGATTCCCGCCCAGCACTGTAACTCCACAATAACCTCGTAGTCCGTCAAACCCTCGCCTTCCTCATGCCACCCCACACCCCTGAGGATGGTAGCGGCGTACAGTAGGCGTAAAGCACTGGGGTACAAGCTGCTCCTATGGCTGCGGGAGACCCGATCATGTCTCGTCCCCCAAGTGTACAGTAACTGCCCCGGTACTATGTGAACTCTTTCCTTCAACACGATGGGCCGATGTGTGAGCACAGTGGATCAGATCGTGGTACAAGGCTGTCATCATACCACAGGGTCGTACCGTCGTGCTTAGGGGTCGTATAGTCGTGTTCAAGGGTCGTACCGTCGTGCTCAGGGGTGGGATTGTGTAAGGGAGGAGGTCACCTACATATCATACTACATACGTGTTAATGGAGTAAAGAAACATGTGTCTCAGTAATATAATTCACTGAGGCCTGTCTTCGTGAGAGAGGGAGGGGTATGTTGCGTGGGGGGCCCCCGACAGGAGGCCGGGTTGTAAGACAGGTCATTGTGTAGTGAGGAGTGCTGGAGGACCCCGGGGAAGGAGGGGTAGGGGGATGATGGGGCTGGTGGGGGATGGGATTTACACCTGGAACCAAACATGTGTGTAAGGTGAACACACGAGGCCAGAGTCTTGTATCGTGGGGGAGTGTGGTAGTGGAGTCGGTGTATGTGTGTCTGTGTGGAGGGGGTGTAGGACTTGTACACTTGGAACCGGAAGTCCTGCACTACTCCCAGGGGACATTTCCCAGGCTAGTGTTACCATTCTGGGGACGTGTGGTGGTGTGTATCTGTTGCATGGTTGTACCGAGAACAAGTCATGCGGGACTTGTTCTCCACTTTGGAGACACTGGTGAACAAATGGAACGAACAAAACCCGCTTCTTTTAACAGACCCACACACGAGGTAATTGTACAAGATTACCTTGTTTAGGACGTAAATATGTATTTGCCTATATCCATTTTGACTGGAGCGCTATTACTATAAGAGGTAGGGTGAACGAGAACTGTGGAGGAACACACGTCAGGAGAGTGGCGCGGGAAGCGTGTGTGGCTCGTAATCGATTATATCTTCCCTATTGAGTTTATCTGTGCGGGGAGGAGAGGTGGAGGTACAAGGCCGCCCACACACACACTCCTTTGGCCCGAAACAGCCTGGCTAGGCCAAGACTGGGTTGGAGGTGCACCAACACCAGGCAACACATCCTTGTATTCCTCTTGCCTTCGCAGTGTTGTCACCAATGACACTTGTTGCTCAGACCCCCACACAACCTAATCCCGCCACCTCATTAAGATTAAAAGTACTTCCTCTTTTCTTTTCGTTATTGAACGATAACTTCATTGAGTCTACGGGTAATTTAAACCAGCGACAACCAGGTCGGTTTTTATCTAATTAATGATTGAAAACTGTTATCCACGAGGGTATTACTTACTGAATACACCAGTCTTTCTCATGCCTTGAATAGTACCAGGTCACAGACACACTCGCCCTCTCATCATAACATACGCCTTGCGTGGCCACAGTGGCTCAGAAGCTTCTTCATACATTATTCTTGGACGCTGGTCATTCATTTCACTCACCATGCCGGCGGAGGAGTAATGAAAAACACGCTTTTTCACTTTTCTCTCATGACAGTCCATCTGCACTGACAAGATACATCCTCTCTTAGATCGACTTCCTCACATGTTCTATATCCTCAGCGTATTTACTTAGACATCGTCTTCCGCCACTTCCCAGTAGGTTAGCAGCTACAAGACAGCCAGTTTATACCATTTGCAAGACACCTTTTTCATACATATCCTCATTCAGATGTATATATACCCACCTCGCCCTACACACACACACTCACCATGCCTCTTACACCCGCGTAATACATCTTCCATCAAACCCGATCTAAACTTACGTCTCTCACTCCATCATTGACGTTTTACCATCATCCACAAACATGGTTTATGCTTCAATCCCGCGACCCCTGGTGACCACGAGGGTACGACACTTGTACGGTCGTAGGTCAGAGGCCCAAGGCTACCTCGCCCGATGGGTAAAAAAAAAAAAAAAATGTGGAGTATTAATGTCCCTTGATAAGTTTAAGTCTGCGGTGATCGAGTGAAAGCAAGACGCGTGTAAGACGATATTTCTCAGGGGGTCGAAGAAAAGAAAAAAAGAAGTATTAAGCCAGATACGAAGGTGGGTATCGAGATACAGGTGCGGGGGGAGGGGAGTATTGTTTCATCTGGGTCGTTGCACAATCTGGGACTCCTCCTCCTCCAGCCCTGGTAGGCCACCGCCACTTGTACGGCTGCTGGCAGGAATGTTTCGGAGAGAGGCAGGGTATCACAGTCACAGCTCACCTTCCTTACCCCGGCTCTAACCTGCGGTTCTCTGTCCCTTCCATCCCTCAGACGTACCAGCGGGTGCGAGCCAATCGTCAGGTGCGGCTGCGGGCCAAGAAGCGACGGTCAGGGCGAAGCGATGAGACCGGCCCGGCCTGCCCAGTGTGTGGTGATCGGGTGTCGGTTTCCACCCCGGAGGACCTCCACGCCCATGTCGAGTCCTGCCTCCGTCGGGTGAGTACTCCACCTCATAACCATCCCTCCTACTGGCTCACGCAACCCCCTCCTCCCTCACAGTACTGACCTTCCTCGCACGAGTTCCAGCGAGTCGGTAACCTTTCTTAACATAAACCTAAATTCCTCGAAACCTCGACAAGCGACCGACTCTCACCTTAAACCCCTTTCCCGGGGTATCTAGGGTGAAGCAACTCCCTCCCTTCCATAGTTCACCCTACCTACCCCTAAAGGACGCTTATGACGAACCTTAGCTTATACATTAGACCCGTCCAATGATGGTCCTACACCTCCCTACCCTGATTCTATTACGTCTAACCTCGGCACAGAGCGGTGCGCCCAGCACTACTCCAAGTCTAAACTTAAGCGTTTCTCTCTGCCACAGTCTGGGGGAGTTCTGTCTGGTCTCCTGCAGGGGAGTGGCGAGGAAGAGGTGGTGGACGTGGAGGGCGACGGGCCTTACGAGGAGTTCGAGTGGTGTGGCCAGCGGCGGGTCAGGGTCTCCTCGCTACTTAGGCCCCAGCCGCAGCTTCTCGGTGAGCCACTTCCACCACAGTCTTTACCTCCTCCACATTCACCACAGTACATGTATAACGTTTTGACTCTATATCTCCTCTTAACTTGGTATATGTAATTTTCTTGGTTACTTGGGGTTGTAGGTGTGGAAAAGCAGGGTTTATTAATGTGGTTATTACGCCCGACTGCTGCAGATCGTCACAGAGAAGGCGGCAGCGACCGAGGGGGCGACTCAGAGATGACCAGCAGCGGCGGCGGCGGAGGTGGTGTGTTGGAGGGCGGCGACGCGGGCGGAGGGAGCAGGGTGGAGCCCATGAGTGTGGAGCTTGAGGCCCTGAAGGAAAAGGTGCGAGTGTTGGAGAGGGACGGCGCCGCCCCCTCCAAGTTCATCTGTCTAGTGTGTCAGGTAAGACAGACCCCCCCCTCCCCCCTCACTGGCCGCAGGAAGTGTCTTATGTAACGTCGCATTGGTACAGGTCGCCCGGCCCGCCCCTCGCCACCCTTACACTCCCACACCCCAGGTAACTCACACTTCTGCCTTACCTTCACCTCCTCCTCCCAACATGGACTCCCCATGTGGGACCAAGTTCACACGATGATTGCGTTACATGCAGTATTTCTGATCAAGACGTAACGTGTTAAGTTAGGTGGGTGACAACCGGTAACATCCACCCCCCCCCCACACACACACACACACTACGTGTTGTAGGAGTCGTACATCACAGGGTTATTTAGGAACATATATAAAGAGAATGACGTAATCTACCACTTATGTTACAGACGTGGGCTGAGGGGTTATATGAGCTAAGGAGTTAAGTCAGCAGTGGGTTATATCACCTGGTGGAGGGGAAGAGGGGTCAGTGAGCAGTGGGTAATATTACCTGAGGGTCAGTCAGCAGTGGGTAACATCACCATCACCTGGGGGCGGTTAAGGAGGGGGTAACCACCTGGGGATCAGTCAGCAGTGGGTAAAATCAAGTGGGGCTGAATCAGCAGTGGGTAATAGGACCTGGGGTGGGGGAAGTGGGTTAGAGTAGAGAAAGGGAAGGGGTCAGTTGGAAGTAACCTGGGTTAAGTGACTTTACAATTTATCTCCTGTGTCAGTGTGTGTGTGTGTGTTGTACACTAACCTTTATTATGATACCCTCTTCAGCGCTTCGTTATGACCCTTGGATATGATGGCCTTGGCCCTTTGACCTAACCCTTTCAGGTCAGGTCAAGAGAGACCAAGACCATCATATCCAAGGGTCTTACCGTCATTCTGCAAGAGGACTGGGCAAGTCGGGGAAGATATACTTGAAGCTGTTTCAAGCATCTCTCTCTCCCTGACAGACGGAGTACGACAGACCCGCAGTGTCTGTAGTGTGCTGGCATGTGCTCTGCGAAGCCTGCTGGGCTCACACACTGGTACGTACCCCACAAACACCTGTTGTGAAAAAATGATTTAACAACCATGAAATGGCTAACACCTGTATGAAAAGACCTTTACCAGTATCTTTATCTTTTCCTGTTACGTATAAATGTTTTTTGTTGTTGCTGTGTATTTACATTGTTGGTTCGTTTATCTTTGCAGGGAGTCAAGAGCGAATGCCCCCAGTGTTCGCAGACCGTCTCCCCCGAGGACCTGCGGCCTATACACTTGTGACCACCAACACCAGCCTAGCAGTCAGCCCCCACCCGCTCCTCCTTCACGCCCACAGATATACATACACCCCAACCTATGATATCTACACCTACACTCACACACACACAGACGACAGCATCTACACCTCCACCTAAGCTAGCTGTTACACCCCCACCGATGCAGACGCCTACACCCACACCCATGGTAACATCTGCACCTACAACTATAGCCAGGCCAGCCACACCGGCCGAAATGAACCGAACTCCACCTGTTGTCAGAGAGGTAGCCATGCCCACACCTGCCAACATGCCCATACTGACACCGGCTGCTACGGAGACAGCCAAGCCCACACCTGCAAGCATGCCTATACTGACACCTGTAGCCACAGAGCCAACGATGCCCACACCCGCTGACATGCTCATAGGCACACCTGCAGTGTCGGGGGTAGCCAGGCCCACACCTGCTGTCATGGGCATGACCACACCGCCAGGCGGATCCAGCACCACTCCCACTAATTTGCCCACACTCACCCCAGCACCCACACGGACCATTGTGCCCATACCATTACCCACAGGCATTGCAAAGGCCACAGCCACAACTGCATCTACACCCACCATCATGCCTGTGCCCATCACCACTAGTCCTCAAGCCACGCCCATCACGGCAGTCTCACCCACCCCTCCAGTTATGTCTGTGGCCCCACCAGCGATGCACTCCACAACCAAAACATTTAAATTCGTCACCAAAACCACACACACCCCACACCCACCCATCCGCACACCCACCACACACCTGCCTGTACCCACAACCACATCTACAAGTCCGCCGACACCCAAGCCCACAGTCACACCCACAACTGCCCACATACTCCTACCCACAACTGTACCCACGCTAGGCTTGTCCATATCCAAGTCTGCAACTGTGCTCGTGTTCACCTCTCTCCCCACCACGGCCCTGACACCCACGCCACAGCTAGCCCCCACATACAACTCTCCTCCACCGCCGCCCACCACCAGCCCATCCCGACCCCAATAGGCTCTAGCCTCGGTGAAGGTCGGCCATGTTACCTCCTCTCACACGTTCACATCCGCTGAACTCGTACCCATATTGTTTAATATTGTCATTCACAAGTCATGTACATTCATGTGATCATTGAGTGGTGACCGGCTGCCACAGAACACACACACACCTCACAACAGCCCGAGAGGACACCAGTAGATAGTACGCTTGCTTACCCAACTCCCTCCTCACCCTGCCATTCATCTCCCCGCCTTACAACACAGCACCCAGCTCAGCCACGCCACCAGTACTCCAACACTTCAGAAACTGCAGTCCACCCAAGGGGAAAAACACCTAAAGGAAATCCTCTGTTGGACTCCAGGCTGGACCTCTTAGAAGCCCAAGGATCTGAGCAATACCAGAAATATGGTCTTGGTGGCCCCTTTCTTACCTGGGCCAACATCTTGCAGAGGCTGGAAAACTGGCAGATACAAGTGCCAGGTCAGCAGCAGGAAGTTCTGTTGTAGCTCGAGCAAGAACGGTACAGTCTCTAAGTATGACGTTATGACCCTTGATTAAGGGTTCGGGCTTAAGGCAGCCTATCATACAAGAGGGTTGTACAACCACGTTCGAGATTATTAGCAATGGGTTCTGAGAGACATTAATAAGTCGCACGCCAAATATTATTAAAAATTTTCCTTTTACTTCCTGCAATGGTCGGAATTTTTATATAAAAAACAAAAATAGTAATTCTGGTTCTGTCAAACCATACCCTCTAATGAATCTTCAACAACAGCTGAAAAAAAAATTTAAAAGTTTTGTGAAATTTTAAATGTTGGCAGAGGACTTGTTGCTTCCTCTGGTACTTCTCGTTGTGTGTATCGGTCGCGTACCATGCTAAGGCCTCATTCTCTCCATTAGTGTGTAAAGTCTTGTAGGCAATCTAACTTAACCCAATAAAGAGCTTTATAATCCCTTTATATTAGGCCATGTTTGAGTGTTGATTGAGCTCGAAGCTTTATATTATGTAAATGTACTCTAGAGAGGTCACCTAACTTGTGTATGTATAAAAAATCTTTTTAATGAGGATGGAATCATATCAGTTGTTGTCAAGCCCTGCGGGGCATGGCTAGGCTTGCCAGGGGGCCTTGGGACCGTTTCACAGGGCACCAACCACCTCCTTCACACACCCCACTCAACCCCTTGGGCTAAACACACTCTGCCCCGAGCTTTATTCTATCATAACAGCAGTGTGTGTTTAGTTACACATGTACATAGGTAGTTAAGACAACTCAAGGACTTTTAATTGTAAAAGGATAGGTGGCTCGGTATTAAGACAGGTCCCTAGGCCCTCTTGCCTGCACGCCATGCCCCATGTGTTACTGTATGTACGGATGATGATGATGCTCCAGTGTCATGTGACCTGCCAGTCTCTCCCTCCCTTGTTGCCAGATGTCATTGGTACAGCCCTAGTACCATCCACCAACCTCCCGTTGTCCTCCATCCTGGAGGTCACGTGATGCAGTAGGCCAGTGTTATTGGTTTCAGAGTGTGGTGTCCCATACAGAGCTAGGATAATAAATGACAAAACTCTTGTATAGGTTTGTGTGTGTTCCTGAAATGTTAATATATACACATGGTGTTCCTAAATTTTTGAAATGTATATATATATATACTCAATAGGCATATATAATTATATATTTAAACAAATGTATTTTTAAATATGTATTTATACATGTATATTCAATTATATATGTATACATTATAAATATGTATATTTAAGAAATACATACATTATATGTAAATGTATTTTTAAATATATAGTTAATTATATATGTACACATTATAGATATGTATATTTAAGAAATACATACATTATAAATATGTAAATGTATTTTTAAATATATATATACATTATAAATGTGTATTTAAGAAATATATGTATAGAATATTTATCTAATATATATATTTTTGGAGGATCCAGTCATGCTCAAAAAGACCACATCCAGGTTGGGCCTTATTCAAAATAGAATGGGTGATAAACTAAATACACATTTGTATAATTTTATACAGTGTGTCTATATATATATATATATATGAGGATCATCATGAAAAAAAATTCACATCAACAACAGTCATGTTAAATACAATATGGGGAAAAATTCAAAACATATAGGAATTTTAGAGGTGAAAAAACATGAAAAAAAAATAGTTACAAAGTGTCAAGGCTTATCAAAATACTCCACCCACGAGTTGCTTACAGCCACACATTAATCGCGTGACGAAGCATCTTTCCGAGTATTGCATGGTATACTTACTGGCGAGGTCACACAATCAGCTACATCAGGAATACTTTAATCTCTTATCCTTTGACTGCAAGCCTTAAAAAAAAAAAAAAAATGTACACAACACTGTGTACGTTCATCCGCTCATCTCCAGATGGTGGTAGTGACCCTTTTTTTGCCTTAACTGCCAACTATACTCGCCAGACTCTTGAATCCATCCCTGTAAAGACATGAATACATATACTTCAATAAGCATGTGTTTTTGCAGAACAGTAGCATTCAAACCTCCACCACCTAATTGTGAGCTAAATATCCAGCTTCCACACAAGTGGTAGAGATTCAAATCCCACCGGGTGCCATATATATATATATATATGTGTGTGTGTGTGTCTGTCTGTTTGTGTGCAACTGGTCTTTGCCTTAAAGATATTACACTCTAAGTGAAAGTCACCTTTTGGCAAGACTGTATCTTAGGAAATTGTAGGGGAAAATGTTCACTGATAGGGTGTAGGCATGTACAGAACATTACATTGGAAAAGAACAATGTAGTTTCAGGAGTGGTCAAGGATGTGCAAAAAATACTAAGGAAGGATTTACATGTCACGTATGGATGTGGGGAAAGCAAATGATAGGGTTGATATAAATACTTTTAGGAAGGTTTTACAAATATATTGTGTGGGAAGAAAGTATTGAGATTAAAGAGAAGTTTTAACACGAGTAAGGCATGTGCATGAGTAGGAAGAGAGGAGAGCAAGTGGTTCCAGGTGAAGATCAGTAAGGGGCAGGGGTGTGTGTTTTCACCATGTCTGTTTAATTTGTTCATAGATGAGGTGGTGTGGGAAGTAAATGCAAGGGTCTTGGAGGGGCAAGTATGCAATCTATTGGGGGTGTAGGGTGACCTGGGGTGCGAGTCAGTTGTTGTTCACTGATGGCACATAACTAATGGCAAATTCAAGTGAGAAACTGCACAAGTTGGTGACCAAGTTTGGGAAAGGAGGAAGTAGAGAGTAAATGTGAATAAAAGGAATTATTAGGTTTAGCAGGGCAGAGAAACAGGTTGGATGGGGTGTGAGTTTGAATGGAGAAAATTTGGAAGTGAAGTGTTTTAGATATCTGATAGTGGACATAATAGCAGCAAATAGAACCATAGAAGTAGAAGTGAATCACAGGGTGGGTAAGGGAGCAAAGGTTCTCGGGGAATTTTTCAAAGCTCCCAGAGCCTTCAACCCCCTCACTCACCCTATAACTCACTTCTGCTTCCATGGTTCCATTTGCTGCCATGATCACTCCCAAGTATCTCAAATACTTCACTTCCCCAAAATTTTCTCCATTCAAGCTTACACCACAACCAACTTATCCTACCTTTTTATACCTAATAACCTTGCTCTTATTCCCATCAATCTAAATTTCCCCCTCTCACATGCTCTTCCAAACTCTGCTACCCAGTGCTGTGTCATTAGCAAACAACAACTGACACACTTCTGACACCCCCTCTCCCTCTAGACTGCACACTAGCCCCTTGCCCCTCTCTTCAAGACCTTTGCATTTACCTCCCTCACTAACCCATCCATAAACTAATCAAACAGCCAAGTAACATCACTCACCCATACTACAGATCAACCTCCATTTGGAACAAATCACTCCTCTCTTCCTATTCATACACATACCTTTCACACTTAATAAATAAATATACCTCTGCTTCGAGCAGTGTTCTTCCCACACCATATATTCTCATGACCTTCCACAAGGCATCTCAATCAATGCTATCATACACTTTCTCCAGATCCATACATGGCACTTACAAATCCCTCATTTTCTCTAAGTATTTCTCAACACATTCTTTAAAGCACACATCTGAAACCACACAGCTCCTCCCATAAAACTTACAAATTCACAATTTTGAAGTATGAACACTTGCCTTTAATCCCCTAGCCTTTGCACACTGGAACTATACATGCATTCCACCAATCCTCAAGCACCCTACCATGATCAATACATACAATGAAAATCCTAATGAACCAATCCACAAGTCACCCCCTTTCTTAAGAAATTCAGCTGCAATACCATCCACTTCAGCCACTTTGCCACATTTCATCTTATGCTGGACTTTTACCACCACTTCTCCCTTCACCAAACCACTCTCGGTGACTCAATCACTTCACATACCACCTTGACCCAAACACCCAACATCTGCCATCCTATCATCAAATGCATTTTACAGTTCAAAAAACTCATCTCCTCACTTCATTATATGTTTCACTTCCCCATTTGCTCCTTTCACTGATGTTCCCATTTGTTATAATTTTGCACACTATTAAACTCCTTCCAAAGAATCTCATTCTCCCTGAAGTTCAGTGATAATTCATAATCCCTTTATTTTAGAAAGAAAATTGACTAACGCACTTAACTAAAGACATTAGTGAACATCAGTGAACTGAAGAACAACCAACTGCTTGCCTGAGAAATCATTCAGATAAGCAGAGCTTGTTCAGGGTAGCAATCAAAAAATGTCATTAAAAATTAAACACATGATCTATCTATCTATGTACATCTCTGGTGTCCATTCCGTCTGAGAACTCTCCAAAGGGGTAGCCATTGAAAAAGTCTCTCCATGACTGGTGAACTTGCAGTGCCACTCAATGGGCCACTGGCAGAGGGCAACTCTAGCGCACTGTTTCCAGAGGCTCCTACCTAATGTTCCTACCAACTACTACCTAATGGTTCTGCCTAATATTCCAACCTACTACTTGTACCTAATGTTCCTACCTACTATTTCTACCTAATGCTCCAGTCTCATATTCCTCCTTACTACTTCAATTTATTGCTCTTCCCATTTTGCCAAATTACAGGGTTAGTGCATGGTGATCACTGCAGGAAAATCTAGTCATGAAGAATGAGTTGTTATGTGTGACAAGGAGAAACAGTATGTTTGTGGACAGAATGCCAGCAGTCCATGTGTGGGTGAGGCAGAAAAATAGACAACCTACCTGGGTCAGAGGAGTGCCACTTGACAACCCACTGAAGATCTGGTTCATTATGTAGCAGTAACTAATCCTCCAAATACCCAGGTGGGCAGTGCCGGTCATATACATCCCTGG
>JAUUDZ010444739.1:0-12937 GCA_032361705.1 Panulirus versicolor
GTGTGTGGACGTGTATGTATGTACATGTGTATGTGGGTGGGTTGGGCCATTCTTTCGTCTGTTTCCTTGCACTACCTTGCTAACGCGGAAGACAGCAACAAAGCAAAATAAATAAATAAATAAATGATAATAATAATAATAATAATAATAATAATAATAATAATAATAATAATAATAATAATAATATTAATATATGAGATGTGAAAAACATCATAATGTTACTTACTTTTTGCCTGCCACTGAGCCATCATTCTTCCCAGTTGGTTCATCCAATTCCACCCCAGCCCAGATACCCTCAGCAAAATCTGTCTTCCCCACAAAACGTAAAGAACCATGTCGAACACCTGTAGCACTAGTGATGACCACACGATCACCAACCTTAATATCAGGTGATGAAACTGAAAGCAAATGCAGTACTCAGTAACTAATATGAAACTCAAAGTGCAGCACACAGTAACTTTGTTTCATGAACCTGCATGAATCCACCATGTACAATATAAATCACCTTAAAATAATAATCATACATCCCTTAGTATTCATTTTGGAGACTGAGTCTCTCTTAACTAAGACCAGTAAACTTTTGTGCTCATCATGGAGGTAACATTTTCAGGTAGTCACAAACACAAAGACTATAACTGCAACAAAGTCAGGACTAACAATAATTTTTTCTATAACAGTACAGCCCAGCAAAACTGTGGCATTCTCTTTCTTCTTTTGTATTTCTGTCTTCCAAAAAAATTTTCACCTTTTACAGTTGACTTTAAAAATATTTGAAGAGCTATACATAATACCTGTAATGTTTTTTCACATTCATTATCTTACCTTTCATCCAAGACAGCAATTAATGAGGCATGATTCAGCCTATGCCATGTTAGCTATAATGTATACATGAATCGTTGTAAGGTGTCCAAAGATTAACAGAATGCCTGTATAGTGTCACTGTATAAAGGCAAGGGAGATAAAGGTACATTTTCAAATCACAGTGGAAAAATTCTGTTGAATGCACCTGATGAGTTGCATGTGACAGTGGTACTGAAAAGAAGGCAGAATGCAGTTTCACACTAGAGATGAACAATCCAGTTTTAGGAGAGGAGTATGTGTGGATCAGGTATTTGTTTTGAAGAATTTGTGTGAGGAATACTTAAGGAAACAGAAGGATCTGTATGAAGCATTAATGGATCTGGCAAAAGCAAATGACAGGGATAATTGAGACTTTTGTGGAAGGTGTTATGAATAGATGATGTGGAAGGAAATCTAATAAAAGCAGTGAGGAAATTCTATGAAGAGAGTAAGGCATGAAATTGGGTAGGTAAAGAGGAGGGTGAGTGGCTGATGACAAAGCTGGGTCTGTGGCAGGTGAGTGTGATGTCATAAAGGCTGTTTAGTTAGTTTATGGATGGGGTGGTGAGAGAAGTGTATGTGAGGGGTTTTGAGGAGAAGGGTCAATCTGCAGTTTGGCAAGGATAAAGCTGCCATGTCCATCAGCTTCTTCATATGCCCTGGTTCAGTCCACTGACAAGAAGTCACCCTCTGTATAACATATCAATCCAATTCACTCTATAACATGCACACTTTACACCCTCCAGTATGTTCAGGCCCCAAGCATCCAAATCAGTCTCCCAATTCTCCATGTTCCCTCTACTTCTGAAACATATACCCTCCCTGTCAACAACTCACTCATCCTCTACACACATCCAAAGAACTTCAGCACACCCTCTTCATCTCTCTCAAACACACCCTTCTTATCATCACAACTCTTTTACTCCCTCATTTCTTTCTCTGATCAACCCTTCTTACACCATATATTGTCCTCAAACATTTAATTTCCAACACATCCACCCCCTTCATACTTTCTCCTCCACAGCACACACCTCACATCCATACAAAACTGTCAAGACTATCATGCCTTAAAGCATGCTTGTTTTTGCCCTCACCACTCTCTTCACACACTCTTTAATGTGCCCAACATCCCAGTCTCCCATCCATCACAAGGCTCACTTCAGCTTCCATAGTTCCCATCGGTGTCATGAACACTCATACATACCCAAAACATCCCACTTCCCTAAGGTTCTCAGCATTCAAACTCACCCTCCAACCAAACTTCTTTCAATGCTTAACCCAATATCTTTGCATTCATTAAAACTTACTCCCAACTTTCTTCCTTCACATGCTCTCCCAAACTTAGAAAACAACTCCTGCAGTTTCTCACTCAAATCTAACATTACCTCACTCGAACCTATCATCAGCAAACAACAATACAAGGCTAATGAAGAAAAGGTCCTTGTTCAAAAGCTGTATTCACTGGATAAATTCATGAAATTTAAAATCATGTTTCTGCATATGTAATCTCTATAGAGCTTTGAAAATTAGCCTATAGAAAAGCTTTCTAAAGCTAACAGGATAAAAGATAGCTTGAGGCATGTTGCCATCATCTGTTGACAGCCACTCAAAAAAGCAATGATTTCTTTATGTTGTCCACTGCTAACAGCAAGGGTATGGCCACTATACTTCATTTTGAGTAAAGATTTCCAACCAAAGTTATACTTCCAAGAAAAACATGAATAGGTCAAAATTAAATTCAGTGCAGTTCAGCATCCTCAGTCAGATGTCAAGCTCAGGGATGAGAAGAATATAAGTGATGAATTGAATGCAAGCTACAGTGAGAGATGGTAGATCAAAACAGGGGTTGAACAAATTATGATGGTGCCTATACCAATCATGCCTCACAGAACAAGCACCCCAAACACATCACATCAGTAATGCTAAAACATACACAACTTCACAAAGACAAGAATATAATAAAGACTCCTTCAATGGGCAAAAGATAAACTAAGTGGAAGGAAATAAATGATGCATATCAGAGGCGTCTTCTCTAATGGCCATCAATGGGGTGCCCTAGGGTTCTGTTCCAGGACCATTATTCTTCTTGATCTGAGTAATGATGATACAGGTAAAATTATGAGATGAGTTACAGGGAAAGACTAGAGGCTTTAAATTTGCCCCTCTTGCTAGAGAGAAAAGTGAGGGGTGATCTGATCCCAACATTTCAGTTTTTAAAACAGATTGATAACAAAGACAGAGAACAATTCTTCAAGAAATTTAGAGATAGAACAACCAAATGACATCACATCAAATAAAGTAAAATTTTTTTAAAAAGATGAGAAATTACTTTTAAGGTACATGAGTGGTGGATGAATGGAATATAATGTGTAACAACATGGTTAACGCATCCAGTATACAAAAATTTAAGTTGTATGATAAAAAAAATTTCAAGAGATGGGATCAAACAAGTGCAAAACTCCTTTATCTTACAGTACAAACAGGTGTCTGCAAATATGTAACTGCAATATCATACATCTTTAAATTACCTACAACCAGCCGACATACTAAAACCAACTACCACTCAAGTGCTCTGAATTCAAGCTTAGTATTCACTTCATTTGCCTCAAAAAATAAGTGCTAGCTAAACTGTTGGAAATTGCAACTCAAACATTCCAAAAATGTGGTAATGCTGCAAGTGCACTACAAGAGAGGGTTCACCATATGCTGTAGCTAATCTCTATTACTGTCCAACAAGGAAGGTTTCATCATATACTGCAACAATTAGTGTTACTACTCAATAATTCCTGAGCTAATTCTACTGAATGACCTTAGGAAAGGAGCCAAGGATGCTGATGTGACAAATGAGACTAAGCCAAAGCAACATGGAGACAATACCCTAACTACTGCTCAACTACTATTCATCTGTCCTCAGCACCTTTGAATAACCTGCCATGAAAAAGACAACACACTGACAAGAGTGACAATATTAAAAAACCATCTCAATTCAGGATGAAAATATATGTATTAATATCTACTCATATCTTACCAAAATTAGCATACCAGCACTGGTAAAGAATTATCATCACCTTATACTTCCCCATCTTGCATTACTAATCATAGGCCTGGACAAGGAATTCCAAGTTGTGTGACAAGACAGTTAAGGCTGAAGGTAAAGCTAATGTAAGATAGTGGAAGTAATTGCTAGTTCCAATGGGAAGAGCAGTTTCTAACTGAATGAGCCTCATCATACAAAATATCAGGTGGTTGGTACTCACTTTCTCATATATTTTTGGATCAAATTGTTCATTAATGTCTCACCAATGTGTGCCACATTAATTCAAGACAAAAAGTCCTTCTAGCACACACTTTAGATACTAAATTAGCTAAGCGATACCACAAGAGGGAAATAAATATTACTGCATAGGCACTTTGATGGAAGCCTTGTTGCAAATAGACTTACTTTTATCATCAATGATGTTTAAAGCATAATCAACTAGTACCTGGAGCAGAACTAGAAGCTTTCTTGGGTGTGGAAGCAAGGGCAGAAGAACTGGATTTAACAGTCACAGCAGTAGCAGGTTTGGTGCTTGCTGAAGTACTGGCTGGTGTGACCTTACGTGTGGTGGAGGTGGGACCAGAGGCCACACTTGCTGTTGGTGTTCCATTAGTCTTTGGTGAATCTGAGCCTATGGTTGATGATCGTGAGGTCAGAATCTCAATGTCCTGATCAGTTAGAGGAGTCCGTGACAGCCGAGTGAGGCGTGAAAATACTCCCTTTTTGGACTCACATTGAAAGTAACGTACACCTGCAACACTACCATCATTTTTACCTGTAAAGGAAGAGGACAAAGCAGCATTGTTAATATCAATTCAATAATATCAAGAGCTACAAATTTTTCATCATACACTTAAAGTTTGTAACAGAGAGTAATTGAACATATACATGAGATGAACCCTACAGTGCTCACCATCCAATTCTCTTAACCCAAGGATCCCTCTAAGCAACACCCAAAATTACCTGAAAATCATCTATTTCTATTATGGCACTATTATGGTCAAGTATTATCTAATTAACATTACTTACTGTCTTAGCAATGCTTCACAGAATGATTGCAATGCTACTGCTCCCACATTGCTAACACTGTAATATACAACTACAAAATAACCATGTGAGCAAAATCTTGACCTTGGAGGGCAACTAAATTCATATAAAGGGAGTCTATGGGAAATTATGGTTTAGGATAGTTCTGCCAAAAGGGCTTTCTAAAAATGCATCAATTATATTAAGAGGGGCTGCTTGTATGTATGCCTGAGATGGCACTGATTAGGGCATTCAGTTGCTCATCCCATTCCAGCCACCATAAAAAACAAAAAATTATGGTCAGATGAAGCCAAATGACCACCTCTGAGGGCTGAACCTTCATCAATTCAAGGATGCGCTTCTATGCTGTGTGTGCCATACAACAGTTTCTGGCTTTCCCTGGCAATCTCCCAAATTCAATTTCATCATACTATGGATACATAATCTTGCAAGCACTCACGTACCTGTTTTTGTCTGTCTGCTAATAACATGTGTATCCCCTGGATCTATCTGGCAAAAGATACATTATTTAATTCTACTCAATATTCTATAGGTGTTTTTTTGTATTTCTGCTATGGTGGGGCTGTAAAAGTAAGTTATCAATGAAAAGCTTCATCAATCAAACCACAAATACAACTACTACTTGGTGATTTGTATGTTTTCCTTCTCCAACTCAGTGTCCCCTTCCAGCAGCCACCCAATTGTAGAAGAATTTCTTCTCACAGAAGGCTCCCTTTCTATCTATCTAAATCTCTGATGCGTTCCAAATGGTACTCACTCAAGGGGGTGGCCATGGCAACTGAGTCCCCATAACTAATGAAATCCAATGCCACTTCTTAGCCTTTGGTGCCCCACACTTAACAGGCCACTTGCAAAGGGTAACTCTAGTATAATGTTTGCAGAGGCTCCTACCTAATGTTCCTACGGAGTGCTTCTATCTAATCCTCCTACCTAATACTTCAAACTAATGTTTCTACCTAATGCTCCTTCCTAAATGTTCCTACCTACCACTTCTATCTACTAATCCTACCATTCTGCCAAAAGACAGGGCTAGCACATAGTGCTCACCACAAGAAAATCTAGAGTTACTAAGAATGAGCTGTGTGAGCTCATTGTTGTCAAGCATTACGTATGACAAGGAGAGGTTGTATGTATGCAAGTAGTCCACAAGTGGGTGAGGCAGAAAGAAAAGACACCTACCTGGGTCAAAGAAGGGCAACTTGACAACTACTTTAAGTGTTGGCTCAAATGCAGCCATCACTAACCCTCCCAATACCCAAGTGGGTAGTACTGGTAATATACCTCCCTGGTCATTGGCTGCTAACCAACTTAAAGGAAACAAAGCTGACTTATAGTGGCACGAAGAAATACCATGAAGACTTGAAAGTCACTCAAGTTACATTTCTGAATATGATTCCCCATTCTAATCGCAAACAAAATTTCAGAGTTTAACCCTTAAGAATCAAATTTTCTTTCCAGCAGACTCAAAATTCACCCTCATTCACTCCCTACAATGAAGTGTGCTAACCAGACTTACTCACATTAGGCATCAATGGGAGCTTACTCCATACTCAAAGTTCAAACCCCATCCAACATGATTCACCAGAAGGACATACAGTGCCAGTCAGCCAGCCAACCATCCCACCCTTAAATACTAGAACAGATATTAAATGTGTATTTGTCATGCCAAGGAGTATTTCAGTTTTTTCAAAATACTTTCTCTGAAATTTTTCAATGCAGGCTACAGTTCACGCCCTAATAAAATGGTGTTTTGCAAGGACAAGTAAAATTCTAAAAATCCTGAAACATTAAAAATCTAATATCAGCCTTTCAAATCCAAAGGATCAATGACATTTAAATCTTGGTGGCACGGCAGACATTCAAACCTTGCTCCTACACTAGAAAGTTTACATATTTTGGACACCTGCATAATCCAGCAATCCTGCAGGGTTGGGCCGCTAGGGGAGCATGCAATTTCTTCTTGTCATGGTTATCATTAAGCACCCGAAACCCCTTAGGATTTTTCCAAGGGCAAATTAAAGTATAGGAAGCATGTGGCATCTGTATGTGTCTATAGAAAACAAGCGCCTATTCATACACAACACGTAATTGAAAAAATTATATATACATCCTCAGCAATTTCCCAATGCACCCCTATGGCATCTTCCCACTTCAATAATCTATAGGTAGCTGAGAGACAACAATTTTTGTAAACTAATTAGAATTGCAGAGGACAAGGGGTCTATATATAACCCAGAGAGAATGGTCCAAGTATTCACCAGAGTAGTTATAAATGTGTGTAGGTATAGTAAAAGCATATACATACAAACCTCCTCTGTATGTTCTTAGTAAGATGTACATGTGCATCCACAGCAACAACGGAGTTTACTGGCCTTAAAGGTCTTATGCTTCAACGGTCAGAGGGGATGAAACCACCTTTGTAACTTCAATTGTTATTCCCCATAACTAAGCAAGTGACAGATGCATAAAATAGATCAGACAGAGAGACCCACATCTCCATGTGACATCTTACACAGACTTTACCCATCAAACTAGGAAATTTAAGAGAGCTGGATCTCCAAAACAAAATCTGTGCAAACTTTCAGTATGTCAGACTTTGTCCAAGTTAAAATCCCTCAATAAGCATGCTTCAAACATAAAACAAGCTCAAATATGGATCTATCAAGTTATACGACCATCTTTCTAGAGAAATCCTAGCCTAATGAAAATTTCAAGGTTCAGATCTCATGAGTTCACTTAATCAGGCATAGAATGGGATCAGAGAATCTGTGGGTACTGGAGATCTGCATCCTTCTGCTAGCGGCACCAATCAAACTAATCCTTATCAAGTTAATTGATCACATAACGAGGTTCATGAAAGATCAAGTCTTAACCTCAATTGGAGAAACAGAACAAAATATAAATCATGGCATCTTTTATTTTGGGAAAAAATGAAACTTTCTACTTCAAATCTAAAATTTATATGCAAAGTGGACAAACACAATCTTTTTTTCTTTTGCAGAGCAATGATATAAAACAACTGAAAACTACTAAAAACTCAATCAATAAAGAGAGTACCTTAAAAACAACTTCACTTTTATATACTTACAAATCAAAAGCATTTTAAGAAATACCTGTTGCACACTGATGCACCATTGTATCTTTATTTACAAATAACAGTAAACTCTGAAACAAGTATCATTTTAAGAAATGCCTGTCGCACATTGATACACCATTGTATCTTTATTTACAAATAACAGTAAACTCTGAAACCAGTATATCTTAAAAATATATTCCAGTTCAAGCAACTGAATAAATTTCACAGAATGTGTTAAATATTACACTACACATCATGTTATATAATCTTTACTGAGAGTCTTTCCTATATTTAAGCATACTCTAAACGTTTCTGAACAATAACAATAATCACCACTTAAATAACTTTCTTTCTTTTCTTTCTTTCAAACTATTCGCCATTTCCCGCGTTAGCAAGGTAGCGTTTAGAACAGAGGACTGGGCCTCTGAGGGAATATCCTCACCTGGAATATCCTCACTTAAATTACTAAACACAAAAATTGACATCTTACCAATAGGTTCATCTAGGGTAACTCCAGCCCACTCTCCTGGTGCAAACTGAGTCTCCCCGATGTATGAGATGACACCAGGTTTGGTACCACCCACCCATACTCGATCGCCAATAATGAAACTGTCAGTATCTTCAGTAAGCACAACAGAGGCATCTGGAAATAAACAATTATTAGTTAAGTGGCGAATCAATCTTAATAATTCATATCTAGATAGTCAGCTGGTTGCTTTAAACTAAACTTCAGTCATCAGTTTTATCAAAACCAAAAAGACAATAACAATCTGGGGCACATACATATCAACTTATTGTACGTGATTTATTCAGTATCAATGTAAATTTCTGAGCATATACCGTACTATTGCTTAAATATGTATCTTTAATTATAAATCCAAAATGTTCCCTGAATACAAAATACACCTTTAAACAAGATACATACCAAAGAGAACTCCCTTACTATAATAATCTCATCCATATCTTGGGAACCTGCCAAGCAGTAGCCATTGCAATGCCCAAAATGGATATCCTCAACATACAATTACAGGTAATAATGAAAAACAATATGACAAGCTATAACTACAAATATATTGATTAAGTTATAAAAAAAAATACAATGAATTTACAATGTCCAGTCCAAACTCTGACCTTCAGCAACTTGCATTTGCCACCAAGGGTGTACTAGTGATGTACCAATGTAATAGTAACAGGGAATGGCTATTCTCAAAGTTGTACTGTATTCAAAGTTTGGCTGATGCTGACGATACTTTACATACACAATAATCAACTATAAGGAATTTTACCTGACAATACTTTACATACACAATAATTAACTAAAAGGAATTTTACGTCAAATTTCAAAGAAAAAGTTTTTGGCATGCATTTTTTTGTATTCTTCTGCATAACTACTGTATTTGAAATAATCAATTTCATCAATGTACCACTGTTCATATGAAAATACATGTTAAAGTTCAATCCTTTAGCTCTGAAATATGTCTACAGTTGTAATACACAGTTTTCCATTTTGCCACAAAACACAAATTCAGATCTGTCAAAAAATAGTTTGTAAACCTGCACAGTTTGCCAACCATCCCCCAAACTAGGAAATGGCACCAGAGTCCTGTCAGGTGGTGTCCCTGCACAGTGGCTGGCTAAACTTCACATATAAACAATAATGCAGTCAGCTGATAGCTTCCACCCATTTAGTCATCCATTCATCTCTTTTTTCTATTTTACTTCATTATCAACATTAACTGGGACAATTCATGGACATCATAATGTCAAGAAAGGCAGTGTAAGTGTGTTACAGATAATGATGCATAATTAGTAATAATATACAATGTTTTTGACAAGTATTTAAAAGCTGGCAACACCAGACTGCTTAGCATCCCTTTAAAAATGGCACTTCGTTTCTTTTACACCCTTCAATTGAAAGTTTAATCCTAATTAATGTGTTACATATCATAATGCAAAATACAAATATATAGTAATATAGTTTTTTCACATGTGCTCATGAGTAAACAATGCAGTGCTACTCAATGTCCCATTTAATTCTGTTATCTAATCTTTTTGCATCCTTTACAATATATTCATAATTAGGACAGTAAGGAGCAAGAAATCTATCACACTTTAAATTCATACCATCCTGCAGGCCTCACAATTAGTTGAAAATTCCGGTGAAAGCAGCAACGATGAAGAGTTGCAAAACAGAGAACTGTTAAGAATGCATGAAAAGTTCTTCTGTCAGGAAATAATCGAACCAAATAGAAGAAATAACCTCCTCTTTACAAATAATGTGACATCTAATCTGTGACATCACTCAAACACACTGTTCTCTACACACAACCTCAGTGAAGTGGTGAAATTGATAAAAGGGGAGGATGTAATTAACGCTTAGTACCAAATTACCAGTGAAATGTGTTTGATGCATGACCACATAAGCAGTCAAAGCATGCGACAGACACAAACCAGTGATGAGAGTACAAAAGGTCTAGAGAAGAATGAGGAAGACGAGCCCTGTATAGAAGGCAAACATCCAGTGTAAACCTTCCAAACAAGTCCCAATTCACCCAGCAAAGGAAAAAGACTGCCAAATGAATTAAGTAATACAGACCATAGCCCCAAAATGTCACAGGACACACAGAATAAGAAATAAGAAAAAAATACTTTAACTCATATGCAAAACATAAACCAAGGACAGTCAGCTCTACTGGCCTCCTAAGAACTGAGGGCACATATACATACGATCACCAGAAGATGAATGAGATACTAAAAAAGCAGTTTTAGAATTGGTATGCAGTAAGCCAAACAACACTAAAACTTTTGGTATATAAGTTTTTCTACTGCAACACACAGGATATGATACATTTACAATGCCCTGATTGGATTTTGTTTAGTGTACACCGTTTAGTTCTGGGCACTAAATTGAATCAAAGAAAAGAAAAACTTGAGCATATTCAAGGAGCAACCAAATACCTTCACTCATGTATAAGCTTTATAAGGAAAGACTTGAAGACTTTAAATTATTCTCTAAAAAGTGCAGTCTCAGAAGAGTTCAGAATATTTAATAATCTTTACAATGTCATACGAAAATTTCTTCACCTTAGACTCAGTGACAAGATATAATTCTACAGAGATAAAAGGGTGCTGGAATAGCAATGGGCGTAAAAGTTTTTCACACAGACTGGTGGAGAAATTAAATAAACTACCTACCAAAGTAGTATATGCAAAGACTAAAAAGACCTTCAAATCAAGACCACACAAATACTTTACTGACATCTTATATCTCAAAGAAAATAACCAAAAACTTGCCCATGCACTCTGCCTAAAGACCCAACTCCTGAAACTACCTTTACACAGAAATACAAAACACCTCTTACATGATCACTCTGGACATAGTCTAAATTTTGGTATCATCCTTGAAAGATTAAAACTGACTCACATCACCCCACTCTACAGAGAAGGAAGCAAAGCCCAAAGAAGTACCAACTCAGTGCAGTGACCTAACATTATAAAAACCTTCGAGAGAGTCCTACAACGTACAATGTGGTTTCAGAGCAAGAAAGTTTTGCCTCTCTTAGTTGCTTGATCAATGTGATGAGAGTGTACGGGCACTGACGGACAAACAAACTACTGATGCAATATACAAATACTTTGCAAAAGCATTTGATAGATATGACCATGGTGTCATAGCACATAAGATGCACAATAGGGAAATAACCAGTAACGTCTGAAGACAGATACATGTACAGTATAAAGCTTGTTACCATACAGAACACAACACTTTGTTAATCAGGCAATTTCCAGTGCCTCCTAGATACACTCAGTTCCCCACAGAACTCTGCACTTCCTCATTCATATACATAACACCGAAACAAACTTGCGTCACAGTTTCATATCATCTTGCAAAGGTGATACTAAAATTACTATGAAACTCTTATCATCAGAAGACACAGAGACCACAAAGCAATGACATCAGCCGCTGTGTCATCTGTTACTATGACTCTTTGGCAATTAGCACAATGCTGAAGTAATGGGTGTCTAACATGTTCTTCCTATACTAAGAAAAATCAAGATATATGAATCTATACGGCTACGTTTGGTTACTTTTTCATTCATTCTCCTGAATCCAAAAGTGTTTCACCTACTTTACATTAATCATCCCCACACTTGCTCTGATCTTCATGGCCCTCCCCACTACCATATCACAAATAAAGGTGAAAATCATACAGCACTTGTCTATAAACATTTAAGAGTGTAAACTGAATACTAATACTCAATTCTTCCATATCCATGATATTTTAGCGTTACTCACACTGTAAAATTATACCGTAAGATTATCTTAATCATGATCCCTCAGCATTTTTCCCGTCTTCAATAGAATATCATGTTTTACCAAAGCAAAGGTCTACTACATCCAACAATTAGATTTGTGGTAGGACTGAATTGCAACTTAACTGTAATTAAAAATGACAAATCATAAGGACAAAACATATGAATATATTTACCTGTAGCTAACTTCTTGGTGGCAGGTACCTTGGGCCCAGGCAACGACGAGATGCGACCAGAACCTGTGGCCCCAACAGTCCGCTTCAAGCTCCCCATTGTAAACTTATTCACTACACTATAATACACTCGTCTTTATTCGCCAGATAGTAGTTTTCAGTTGGTTGAAACTGTCACAACAGAATTTATGCTTCACCCAAGTTATTCTTCAGTGCTCTAGTTTTCACATTATCGCAGACGACGCACACTGATCACCCTTCACATGTTCACACTGGTCTTGCACATCACTTCCATTAATATACATGGACGGAGTCGTGGACGTCAAGGGAGTGACTAATCAAGAAGCAAAGGAAACCACACACAGTGACCGTTATTTACAAAAGAACGTACATAGTATATATATATATATATATAAAAACCGAGACACCTAAATCCAACCCAGTCGAAAA
>JAUUDZ010444750.1:0-12937 GCA_032361705.1 Panulirus versicolor
TCTGTATTTAGTCTCTACCATTTGTTGACTTCCTTTGGACTTTCTTTGTTATGAGCTGTATGTTCCCTTTAAGTAATCAAACAAAAAGAATATTCTGGTTCAGTTGCAAGCTGTAAATATTTTACTGATCACTTTATCCGTATACTTTAAAGCAGTTTTAATGTTTGCCAGTAGATAGTTTGCCTCCTTAAAAATTCTCTAAACCTGTTGTTCAGCTAGTAGGTTGGGCACATTGTTAATCTCATGTCCCTTTCACACACAGATTCCAGCCCATGCCATCTTAGCTGCTATAAAAAACCTGTTTCCTCCAAATATAGCCTTACTGAGGCCTTCCTTCCCTGTGTCAGTCTTCGTTAATTGGCATTTACTATGAATGTACTTGATTAATCATGCATGTATCACAGCTAACTCAAGAGCTTCACTAAGTGTCAGCAGGGTGATAAATTTACTATCATTCCTCGCATCTCTCATGGTCCTAGTTTTATCTTCAAACATATGCAGGTATCAATCACTTTGTCTTGGCAAGCAATTTACATAGATCATGAAAAGCAACAGCCCCATGACCGAAGACCAAGCACTGCAGCATGCCATTCAGGAAATTTTTGACTGATTTTAGATGGACAAATAGAAAGACTACATATCAGTATAACTGATAACTCTTTTTATTTAGGTGAAAAGGCTTGACCTAAAGATGCTGTGTTCCATGATGAAGAAGCCTGGACCAGATCCTACCAAGGAGATGTACTGCCTCAGGTACAATGTTTTTATTATTATCATTATTATAATTATCATTATCATCATTATTCTCAGTAGTGGTAAATCAGGTATGGTAAAGCCTTCTTGATTTCTATTTTCTAAATAAGTTGCCCTGTATTCTCTTCAGAGAGATTGTGTTATACAGAAGGAATTGATGCCATTGAAGGATTTGGACTTTTAAAACACAATAAATATGGTGTATGGGAAATAAGGAACATAAATGTAATCTTGGTGCATGTTATTCTGCTCTTTATGAACAGGTTTGGATTTAGGAGAATGGACTCTCACAGACACAAGTGCCATATTCATCGAAAAGTATTTGTTTCCCACTTCATACTTTTCTTGTACATTTCACCACATCTCCTATGAGTGAATGTTTTACTTGTTTTAGGTAAGTCACTCATTTGTCCCTGTAGTTCTACTAAAACTGCAGAAGCTATATGGTTGACATTAGGAAGATAGGTTGTCAGAAACATAAAAATGCCACAGCTATGCTTAGTGTACACAAGAATGTTCGTGTATCTTGGGAGGCTGTGTTAGAAATGCTTAAAAACACTACAATAGTCACCTGTTTAAGCTGTACCCCTGTGCCCTATCCTAACATCATACTGCCATGTTCCCCCACTTGGCCATCTTTACCACCAGTCTCTTATCATTAAGTTAGTGAGGAAGGGCTTTGCTTTGGGCAAGGCTTAACTTAACAATAAGTTGAGTTGGCTCATTGTAAATACCAGTTTAATTTCTGTGTTCTTTCTGCTAATATTAATATTTGTGACATACATCTGAAAGTTTTGAATAACGCTTGATTTGTTTTTTTTAGTCAGACAGGAGACTGTAAGTGGTTAGGCCTTTAAGCCTCTTCACATTGGGAATCCTTCCAGTCAGGAGGGTTGAATCAAAGGACATTTGGAGCACACTTCCAGGAATGGCAAAAATTTCTTTGGGAGACTCTGAAACAATTGGAACTCCATACAACTGTGAAGAGGAGGAATGAAGGAAATTTGATTCATTCTTGGTCCTTGTCTTACGCCCATGTAGATATATGAATTATAAGTCAATATCACCCACAAGGAGATATAATGAGCTTCCCGCTTTTGAGCAACTATCCATAATGTCATATGTCATTAGACAGGATGGCCTGTTCTCTGAACTTGTGGCCATGGACACTATAGTATTCATACTTTGTTAAATTTGCAAGTAACATCTTTTCCTGACAGTATTTCACATAAAATGATCCATAGATATCATAGTAGATATATTCTGTTCCAAGTATATAAGATGAGAACAGAGTGGTGACTGGATTGAGGTTCTGTCATGTGAATAGGGTTGTTTGGACATTAGTCCAAAGGTGGATCTTGTTACAGTGGTGGTCAGTCACAAAATATCAATTTATTGGTCTCAATCTCCATATCTATTTTTGAGTGGGATAAGGCTCACCACAGTTTCAGCTGGAACTGATAGAATAACTCCCCTTGTTATACTCATGGTACCTTCTTTTTTCAAACAAGGTGAACCATGGCTCAGGTCAAGCTTCATTCTGGTTGACTCAGCAATAGTTTTCAAACTACTTTTGTAATTGCAAAGAATCTAAGGAAGACTTTTTTCCAATGATATTCCAGCTAGACTGAAGATTAGCTTTCATTAGTAAATTATCAAGGTCTTGGATGGTTCATATTTGGCCTTTTTAGAATTCTTATATTCAGAGATTTGTTGCCTAAAGACTAATCTGTGGTTGGATTGCATCAAGAAAGGTCATATTGAGCTGCCTTTGTATAATCTAACATCTCTAAAGTACTGCTATATGAAAGATTGAGATCTGTGGAAAAAGTGCCGAGTCAGTTTATAAAATTTGCAATTGTCATCTCAATCCTTTATTTTGGCTTGCTATTAAACTGCTTTATTTAGAATATGAAATTTTAAAATTTTTGGGGGGCAAGTTTAAAAAATTGTTTTAGATCAGCTCACCTGGGACTTTATGTACTTTGCTCAGAGAGCAAAAAAATCATTCCAAAGTTAAGGTTATATTTTGTTTTCACTTGTGTTATTAAAACCATCAGACACTTTCTCTTCATAAAAAAGTGTTGCCCTGGGAGAGATTGTGTTTTTCTAATGCATCAACATAAGAAGTCTATACAATGATCTGTTACAGATGAAAAACTGGAGATGTTTGTTCTACTTCTGACTACCTTAAGATTTTTTCCCTACTTAGAAAAGCCTCTTTCCCTTTCAGTTTACTGTGGTAAATCTCCATATGTGAGGGTAAATGTGGATCTGTTTAAAGAATCAATGTTCATCTTGAGAAAAGCACATTTTTGCATTAGAATTCATACTTATTTTTCAACTCTTGTGCACTTGTTCCACCTTACCCCAAGAGGCTTGGCTTACCTTATAACAACTCAGTGACAAAAACATGGCAGTGTTATTTCATGGATAGGGCATGGATGTGCAGCTTTAATAAGTAACTCGAAAGTGTTTATGAATGGTGTTATCACACCACCCTTCAGTACACATATATGGTTATATTTTTTGCATAAATGATATGTGATTGGCTTTTTTGTTATGTGTTTGCCTATCTCACCAATATCACCCATATAGCTCTGATGGCTTTATAGAACCGTATGGGTTATGAACAAATGAGAATTTTAGTGCAAAAAACATGCTTTTCATAAGCTCAAAGATAACTTTTTGTGCACAGAATGGCCCAGAAAGATGTGATGGTGATGTCTGGAAGGGTAAAACTACCTCAACAGAAGGAATTCTTCACAGATCCAATGAAATCATTTTCAAAGTCACTAAAGCAAAGTTGGGGATATCCAGTATACTGGATAATTGGTAAGTATATTGGCAGTGTGATAATGATGGAACTCAATTTGTTACTAACTTTGAAAGACAGGGTAAATGGAAGAATAAAACTTGGACTGACCAGTGTACAGGTCTCACAATCAAATTCAATTCTGCGTGTGACCTTTTGATATGAATTTTTATCTGCAATTGAAGTATTTTCTGTTATTCTTTTATTTTCTGTGCCACTGTTGTATTATACTTTAAGAATGTTGTGTGTTCTGCTATGTTATCTTTACTTTAACTATCATACAATATTTCACCACTGCCAGTTCTTTTGTGTAATCAATCATATGTATAAATATTTGTCTATACAGTACGAAAAGGCAGTTTAATTCTTGCGGGGCCCCATCTCTTGAACATTTTTCATTGTCGTACAGCTTATCATATCCCAGCAATTACGTCAACACTTATTCCATTCAGTCACAATTCAGATTCTATAGAGAAACCTCTTCATGTCTTTTCTAACAAATTTCTTGTTATGGCCTCTTGTTGCTGTTTTTGCATCTTTGAAGAATTGATCACTACCAAATTCATCAAACTGGTTTAGAAACTTAAAATGTGATCATCTCTTACTTTTATCCTTTCAAGGTGGGAAATTTATGGTGTCTAAGCTTTCACTGTGACCCTGCTGTCTTAATTCTGTTACCATCCTAGGCCTTCTTAATTATATCTACATTTTTCTTTGAATGTAGAGACCAAACTTGAATTTTTTTTCTAGTTTTGTCCTAATGTTTGCCATGAATAATTTGCTGAACATATCCTTATTCATAAATGTAAATGAAGTAATGATATTTGCCAACAGACAGTTTGTCTCCTTTACAGTCCTCCTGAGGTGAAGATCTGGCAACATTTTTTTCAACTGCTGCTTATTTCCAGCTAGGTTTTGATTGTACCAAGACCTTCTTCAACTCTGTCCCATTTTCATTAAGATGAATTTCATTAGTCATGTATCAACCCAGCTTTATGGTTTAGTCATGTCCTCTTGTAAGCTAATAAAATCCTCATCATTCCATACTTTCTTGATGACTTAAGATCATTCACAAACATTTTCAAGTATGGATCCAGTCCTTGCAGCAAGTGTTTTTTAAATAAATGAAGAGGAGCAATGGTTCCAGGACTAAGCCTTATTGCACATGACTGGTGACTCCAAACCATTTTCAGAGGGCTCCTTCGACATGTGTTCTTTGTTCCCATCCAATAAGGTAATTTTCTGTTCAACAAGGGGAAGGGGCATCTTTCCCTTACTTTTAAGTGAAAGTAAAGTTTCTTCACCAACCTTCTAGTGGTACAGTGTCAGGTGCTCTTTGGCAGTTCAGGAACACAATGTACCAACTATCCTCTCATGTATTTCTGACAATTTACAATCACAACTATTGTAACCATTTCATACCCATACATATATATTACACATACAACAACTGTATATCTCACACTTAAATGTGGTCAGTTAGCCCAGCTCCTTACATGTGATCCTTTAGCCCAGATCTAAACACTTAGCTTAGTTTTAAAAATGAAAAGGCAAGCTACAGCAAGTTACATATGAATTCCCCTGAACTGCAAAAGGTAAATGAGGAAACTACCACAAGTTACAGTATGATTCTCAGACTAAGGAACAATAACTTGAAAGTCAACTAAATGACTAACATCAATTTAGTTTAGAAAAGAGTAGGTTAAAGAGGTGATACTACAAGCATTTAAATTTATGAAAGGCTTCAATAACCTTAATCAAATGAGCTACTTAGGGACATATTAATCTGATTTTAATTGTAATGATGGTTACAAACTCCTGGCCAAATGTTTTATCTCAAGAGAGGCAAAGAACTTTTTCAACAGGAACATTTATATATAAAATGTTTTACCAATTAGAGTGGTTGAAATTATTATCACAGGTCCGTTTATGAATAGATTTGATAAATATTTTGCTTCAAATCCTCAACTGGCATTGTTTGAAAAGTTTACAGTATTTTTCTGCTTTCAATATCTATGTCTTTCTATTCTTACTACACTGATTATGAGTTTCATATCTCCTCCTCAGTCACAAACAGCATCACATGGACCAAGTGGTCTGTTGCTGTTTGAATTCATTTGTGGCAGCAAAGAAGTTTTTCCCCAGTAAGAGCTACTGAGAGCTTTTTATACTATACTGCAGTTGCTAGGGTCCCTAAAATGTGTACATGCCCCATAAATATTGTAATCTTGTTTATAGGCATTTGTGGAAGTAAATAGTTCTTTATAACCTCACACTATTTGTGTTTGAGCCAATACTATTCGTTGCACATACTGTGGGGAAAAAATTGAAAATTCTTGAGATAAGATGTCACCCTTCATTTGTTCTTACAGGAATCTTCCTGTATTTACATCATTCACATTTGTTCAAATTTCCTCACAACTTCGCTCCTTTTAGTTTCGCCATAGGGTGGCTGCGAACTAGGGCAGTGCCCATATAAACCACCATTGCCCAACCCCAATGTCCAGTCTTCCTTTGTTTGAAGATATGCATTTGCTCAGTCATAGATTATACATACTGTAAATCAACACTATTAACTCTTAAATGATTGACTAAAGTTAGATGCATGTTCTCTTCAAAAATGTCCATACATATTGGTGAAAAAATCAATATAACTCTTTTGACTTTGTTTTGGCTCAAATAAACTAGAGACTTTTTCATTCTTGTCTCTATAATAAACCTGAAAGTTATTATCACAGTTCATGTTTATTACATTTTCAGAGAATGAAGAAGTGCACTGTGGCATGCAGAGTCCACTAACTGGCTTTTATGTATGGGATAAGGTGGCAGTTTGTTCCTGTACAAGAGATAGTGCAAATTGGAAAAGTGGAAAGGGCCATAGTGATGGAGGATTTAAAGGAAACAAAGAAGGCGTTGGTAAACAATCAGGAGAATCAGATGGGGAATATGAAGGAGGCAAGGAATCTGATGGAGGCTATGATGTTGCATTTAAGTTAAGAAATTTTGAGAGTGATACTAAAGCTGCAGTAACTATGTACCAAAACCATCCAGGCACGTCCACGATGAATGGTGATCTAAGACTCGACCAATCTTTGAGTAAGTCCGCTTTTGTCTTTTTTAGTTTACACTTATGTGAAAGCCTTCCTTTGAATTATTCCAATGAATGCCTATCTAAAATATTTTAATGAAAGTCATAAAAGAAGACAGTATTGCGGATGACATGTATTTCTATTCAAGAAATGGTGTGTATGTATTCATGTGCCTTACTTATACCTAGAAACAAAATGCAAAAGAAAATATTGTAAAATATCAAAAGTGAGGCATTAGGGTGTTAAATTATAAAAACTTGCAACTATAGCTTATTATTCAAGTCAGGAGTAGCAGCTGCAAATTGCCTACAAAAAAAATAAATTTTTTCAGCTGATGATAGTAGTTGGCAGGCAGCTGCCTACCAGGGAGGTATATTACCACCTGTACTACCTAATTAGGTATTAGGAGGGTTAGTGGCAGGTGAGCGAGTCAGCACTTTAGGGACTGTCAAAATGCACTCCTTTGACAATCTTTCTGCCTCACCTACACATGGACTGGTGTCATTGTCCATAAACATACAATCTCTCCTTTTCACATATAACACTTGACAACCCTGAACTCACAAAACTCATTCTTCTTAAGCATAATTCTTGATTTTCCTCTGGTGAGTGCTAAGTGCTAGCCCAACTTTTGGGCATGGAGTAGGAGCAATAGACAGACAGAAGCAGTGGGTAGGAACATTTGCAAGGCGGACATTTGCGAGGCGCATTAGGTAGAAGTAGCAAGTTGGTAAGTTAGGTGGTAGTTGGCAGGAACATTAGGTTGGGGTCTCTGAAAATACTTCACTAGAGTTGCCATCTGCCAGTGGCTTGTTAATGGTGAGGCACGAAAGGCTAAGAGGTGGCATTGGAGCTCACCAACTATGGATGCTCTTTTGCAGTGGCCAACCCCTTGAGGGAGTTCTCAGAGGGAATGGGCATCAGAGATGCAGCTGAACTGAATGCAGATTGGGGTCAATGCTATAGCAGATAAGTACTAACTTTTGATATCATAAAGCAAGATTAAAGCATGTTTATATTACCCTCAAGATGTAAGAGAGTACTTATCCCTTAATATCTTAGGTAGCAGAGAGAGACTAGAGGATGGTATTTATGGAAGGATGTGAGTGTAATCAAGTCTTTACTGAACAACTTAATCTCCCCTCAGTGTCTGTACCTTGTAAGCATTTTCCATGAAACGTTTCAGGACTTTCATCTATTATGCTGAAGAACCACCAGCGGAAAGATGTAGAGGATCATCGATTTGAGAGTGGGCAGGTAGTGGTCTTCAGCAAGCAACATGAGCAGCATGCCTCTGTTTGTGATGACCAGGACTGGGGGATCGAGGAGGCGAATGTGGTGTGTAGTACACTTTATGGCAGTGATCCTGATTATGTGTAAGTATCATGAATATATGTACTTTCAACCATTAACCACTTAACTTGCCATAAGTTAAAACATCTTGTGTTTAGCTACACTCGGGTCAATGTTTTTACCAGAGCTTAGTAACAGCAAAATGGCTCCAATTGTTATGTAGGTTTTCAAAGCATCTTCTGCAATCAAGCCTTACAGTATTCAAATCCTCTTAATTCACAATCATATTTGTCAATCTCCACCTGTTTACATTTGTTCCATGCCCAAAATTATTCAGGGTTTTAATTCATTGTTGAATGTACTGCATTACGTGATGCAGAAGATCCAGGCCATGGAAAGTGATGTTTTCTTCCTGCACACCTACTTAACACTGATGTATCAATTACATAGACCAAATTGTGCAAGGGTGTCATGATGGCATTGGTATCCCATAAAGTTATTTTTAAAGATAGTAGAAGTTGGCAGGCAGTTAATGACCACGTAGGTATATTACCAGTACTACCTGCCTGGGTATAGGGAAAGTTATTGACAGCTGTGTAGCAAGCCAGCACTTCAGTGGCTATCAAGGTGCACTTCTCTGACCAAGGTAGCTGTCATTTTCTCTGCCTCACCCACATGTGGACTACTGGCATTCTGTCCACAAAAAATACAACTTTTCTTTGTCTCACAACACAACACTTAACTCACACAGCTCATTCTTCATAACTTTAGGTTTTCTTGTGGTGAATGTTATGTGCTAACCCTGTTTTTTGGCAAAATGGTAAGCAATAGATAGTGGTAGAAGGTAGGAACAGTTAGGAAGGAGCATTAGGTAGTAGGCTGGAACATTAGGTAGTAGTAGTCAATAGGAATATTAGGTAAGAGCCTCTGTAAACATTGCATTAGACTTGCCCTCTACCTGTGGCCTGTTAAGGGTGAGGCACTAAAAGCTAAGAAGCGGCATTGGAGTTTACTACTTATGGAGACTATTGTTGTGGCCACCCCCTTGAGGGAGTTCCAGAATGGATCAGGCATTAGAGATATAGATAATTAGATGCCACCCCCTTGAGGGAGTCCTAGAATGGAACAGACATCAGAAATATAGACAGATAGTACTTTGAACTACTAAGAACTTCTAAATTTTCTCAACAGGTTATGGAAGGGAATACCTCAAAGCATATCACAAAATGATCCTAGCGTCCCCAATGTCCTGCTAGATAAACTTGGCTGTAGTGGCGCAGAAACAGACCTCCTTCTCTGCACACACCGCTGGGGCAAAGACAATTGCAAAGTTAAGGAGCTTGCTGGAGTTTCATGTGAGCTTCTAAGAAGGGAATCAACACTTACAAATACAAATTATCCAAAATAGTTCAAGTGTGAATTCCCTAAGTACAGTAGACTACACTATTTTCAAATTCTTCAAAACTATGCCATTCTAAATATTTTTACAGACTTGTCAAGTCCCCCAAGGTATGAATTTCACCTTGGTAGCCATTTGTAAAGAATATACTGAAATACTTTAAAAAATTATGGGAATTTTGGAAGTAATTTTTTTTGCTCTAATTTCATTTAGCAAAATCATTTAAATATGCAAAAGTTCTTTTAATGTATATTTAAAGGCAAAAGCAAGGATTAGTTTGTTTAGATCAAAGAGGTTGAAGCAACAAGTGACATGTA
Source organism: Panulirus versicolor (assembly GCA_032361705.1). Lineage (NCBI taxonomy): Eukaryota > Metazoa > Arthropoda > Malacostraca > Decapoda > Palinuridae > Panulirus > Panulirus versicolor. Next base: position 9,667 of record JAUUDZ010444750.1, read on the forward strand.
CTGGTACATCAAGCAATAGATTTCATTATCTCACCTGTGACTTACAATTTAGACATTTCCCAGATTCACGAAAAAGAATTTTTACTCATCATTTTCAATTTTTTTCTCACGGTAATACAGATTTCCTGGAAAAACTTTGTATTTTCAATATCATTTACATTTATCAAAGTGAAGCTATTTTGCTGTGAAGCCATGGGCAAGTTTTGAAGATTGTGCAACCTTTAGCATGTTTTTCATTCAAATGCAATTGTTCCACTTTTCCTCTGCTAAAGTTTTGTAAAGTAAGTTTGTCTTTTTAGTAATACTGTTGTTAGCAAATGTTTAATTCCTGGTCAACTGTCTACTATATATCAAATATCTTTGGCTTTAATTTTGACATATGAAGTTTAAGAAATTTTAGGATAATAGAATAATTAGCATTATAGGGCAATATACTCATTGTGTTATAAGTGTGAGTGAACGCTCTGTCAACAAAAGGGTGACCATTTAGAAGTACAGATCTAAGTTTTGCAATGTCAGGGTTTATCAATATTTCTAGCAAAGCCATATTTTATGAAAATTTTTGTAAATGTTTATTTTGACAATAGTGTGCATATCAAACAATGCTATTAAGAGCTTTTTTAATCTAAGTAATGTAGGCAATTACCCATTTGTTAAATAAATCTATGTATTAAGTCGGGGAAACACGTTCTGGCTTTAAGTGTGAAGTGCATTAACAGAGATGTGGTCATTTAATATTTTTTTCATTAATCTTGCATGACAGGAGATAATGTCATGTCAAAAATGTAATTTATGCACCTAAGCAGTGAATGCAGTTTATCAAATTAAAGGACAGGCTGTATAGACAACTAGGTTCTTATGCATGAAGATGCTTAAAATAAAATTTTTGATGAGGGAAGAAGGTCAGACTATTACATTAGTAAACAAAGTTATCTAGAGGCAAAATACAATGAGGATGATAACTGGAAAACAGTTCCAATTACAGTCATAGAGGAAATAACTGGGGAGCATCAAAATCTTTGTTAAATGGAAATGAAGTGTGTGGTGCGAGATGGTTTGAGCGAGTAAGTAATGAAAGAGGGAGCAGAAGAGGGCAAGTTAAAGAGGTTTGAACATATGGAGAAAATGAGTGAGGAAAGGTTTTGAAGAGGATATATGTGTCACAATTGGGGGAAACAAGGAGAACCAGGAAAACAAATTGGAGGAGTGAAAAAGATTTCGAGTGGTCAGGGCTTGAACATGCAGAAGGCTGAGAAGCATGCATGGAATAGAGTGAACTGGAATGATATGGTATACTGGAATCAACATGCCATCAATGGACTGCACTAAGGCATGTGAAACATCCGGAGTAAACCATGGAAAAGGTCTGTGGGGCCTGGATGTGGATATATTTATACATTTTATTTATTATACTTAATTGCCATTTCTGCATCAGTGAGGTAGTGCCAGGAAACAGATGAAGAATGGCCCATCCACTCATATACAATATACATAAATCCCCATACATCCACATATACATATCAACATATACATACACATACACAGACATACACATATATACACATATACATATTCATACCTGCTTGCCTTCATCCATTCCTGGCGCTACTCCACCCCACAGGAAACAGCACAAAATAGCCTTTGACAAGATGCTGTCAATTGTTAATATCAAGTAAGACATTATGAAAAGTGATTTATAAGCAAAAGTTGATGGTACTGCAAGTCTCCTAAAATTTTCAACCAAATGGTAAATTCTAGTTGTAAAATATACAGATCAATTTACCAGCATGATGTCATGAAAAAACTTCAAAAGTAGATCCCTACATTCCTCTAGTGTTAGTTTTGTGGCATTAACTTAATACACATAGTAAAAAACTCACAAGATAATCCTTTACAACTTAAAACAGAAGCATCAAGATTCAAATATATCCAGTTAACTGGTATATTTCATACTTTACAAAGTTTGACACATGGGATACACTACTATACATATTAAAGGCTCAATAGGTTTTGTAACCCACTTGTGGATTCATATGACCTTGAACTAGTAGGATAGGTAATTCCCAAGTTTATATTTAATACTATTATGACCCATTATGATTAAATTCTGAAAATTCTTCTAGTTTTGGATGTGGTTCTCAGTTTACATTAAAGAAGTGAGTAGTCTTACATTTAAACATTTTGATGATCTATAAAGAAATACCAAGAAAAAGAATGTTAAAACTTTTCCTTATTCAGGAACTATTAACATAGTTTTGTTACAAGATCAGTGCAACTTATTGAAACCTTTAGGGACATGGTGCCTGTGAACAAAGCAGGAAGGAGAGTCTATCAGTCTAACCTCACACAAGAAGTCCACACACCACTGGGGAAAAGATGTTTAAGGAGCCCTATGTGTAGAACATGTTGTAGCCACAACCTAAAGGAGGTAATTCTATTTAGGTCAATGTCTATTAGCAGACTATTACAGTTAATATCATACCAGCCCTAATTATGTTAGATCTGGTTTGGTTGAAACTTTATCTGGAGGTTTTTGAAAGATACTGACCATCATTTCTATGATAATTCAGTACTTTTTGAAGTTCCTACAACTGAAACCCAAGTTTCGTCTAGGGGTCCCCCATTATCGCTGGATGAAGGTAGGGGAATATCTCAAAAGGTAGTGATCTGCGGTAGAATCGAAGGCCTGAATCATGCAAAAAGAAACTACCAATAACCACTGGAAAAACAATTTCGACTTGCAAACATGTAGATATTCGAAACCAGTTTCACAGCTATTAAATATACCTCCACACTCACATTTTTCACTGGCCTCGATTACCCTAACTCTTGCGGTTGAAGATTGTTCTAAGTTGCATCAACAATTGTACTTACAGAACTACTTACAAGAAAACATTCTAGTCCACAAACGTTCTGCTCCACCAAGAAGTCACTATGAACAGAATTTCAATTCACTGTTCATTTTATAGTCAATACTATGCAGGGTACCAGTTTCAAGTGATTACACAAACTTCAATCCAAACTATTACATAGAGATGAATACGAGGAGACTGTAGTCTACTCGGCTCACAATGTAACACCCAAACCCAGCTTCTGCTTACCTTCAGATCAAGTCCACACACAGGACATCAGCATTTGTTGAACTCTTCAGAGAATAGTAGGAAGAGGCAGCACTCATATGACCCTACGCAGTCTTATTTCATAATGGGCCATGACCTGCAAGATTTCGTCAAAATTCAAAGTTCCCGTACTTAAGTTGAAAGGAAACTTT
>JAUUDZ010444761.1:1273-12936 GCA_032361705.1 Panulirus versicolor
AGAAAGAAATGAAAGTTTTTATGAGAAATGTGGTATGGCAGGGAATGCATGGGGAATGAATTGTGGAATGGTAGAGTGGGTGAAACGTAATACTTTGAGGTGGTTTGGGCATGTGTAAAGAATGCAAGCCTGGGGGTTTACAAGGACATTGTATAATAGTACAATTAAAGGGGTTGGGTGTGAGAGGAAGACCACCTGTGGCATGGGTAAATAGAATAGAAGAATATTGGAGGGAGAGAAATGGAAGAATGCATGGAATGGTGTATGCAATGGAGGCATGTAAGGACAGGGATAAGTGAAGAGACTTTTGCTGTGGCCACCCCTTGAGAGTTCCCGAAGGGAACAGGCATCAGAGGTATAGATATATAGCCAACAGGTTGAGGGTATCAAAAGATAAGATTCTTGTTTTCAGAGCATTCAAATTCTGAAGAGACATTGATTAAGTTGCAATAATATCTGGGGCACTATGAAGAGGTTAGCAAACAAAACTTTATGAGAGCCATATGAAAAAGATAGAAATATTAATCACTGTATTACCAAATGAAATAGATCTGTTGGACAAGTACAGATTGTACCTCACTAATCTGATGCTCTGTGGTCTGGCAACTCCCATGGTCCGGTATGTTTTGAATCTACTGCCATTAGTTATTAGTTTGCGGATCCGCCACCAGGGCAGTGCTGTTAGCAGCACTGAGGCACCAAGATGTGTTTACACTGCAGCTGAGCTAATCAACAGTCATGTTGATTTCTTATATTCAGCTGTATTTTAGCCCTTCCGGATGTCATCCAAGAGGTGCTGAAGATAATGCCAATAAGCATAAGCATAAATCATTATCTGTGCTTGAAAAGGTAGAGTAACTGAAAAAATTAGAGGAACTTCTGTAAAGACTTTGCGTGAGTACTATGGGATCGGATCATGAGCTGTTTATGACTTAGGGGTCAATTTTTGTTTTTCTGCATTTTCTGTGGTCTGGCACTGGTGAGGTCTCAAGGTTGCCAGATTAAAGATGTACAAGAGAAGATGATTATATAATGTACATGGATACAGAGAAAAACAATATTTTTCTAGCAAGCCCTTTGTAATTAGAAAATCACGTCATATGTAGATACTTTCCCCACTCCCTCCATCATGCCTTATTCCTCCAAAGTTAACCTTGAGTAAATGCAAACTGCTGCCTGACATACATGGCTTTCTATCCATGATTTTTCATTCTAATTATATCATTAAGTAGTACCATATATGAAGAGTGAATCAAGTTCAAACTATTTTTTTCATTTTGATTTCATGATCATTAACTATTAATATTAGTGATGAGTGATTCAAGTATACACTGGCTTGTGCCTGTGGTTGTAGTTGATTTCTAGAACTGGATTCCCAGAAGTCAGATGAGAGGAATGCACTTATTAGTAATAATAAAACTAATGTACCTTGAAAACTTTTTATCCCAGATATCTCACTTGGAAAAAGACACAAGTAGTATGCCAGTTATTGTTTTATATTTAGAAGTACTTGATATGGAGGATACTGTTCTAATGATTAAGCTTTATAGGTGTTTTATAGGTAATCAGCATGTTTGTTTTTTATTACATAGTTGGTGGATAAGTCATTGTGAGGATGATTATAAATGGATCATATTTCCAGGCACACGTCAGACCTTCATCAAGATGACAGCGAAGCAGAACTCCATCACACCAAACATAGTAATGCTTATAGTAATAATAGGTGCAGCTGTGACCCAAAAAGTGTAGATGAAAATAATTCTGAAAACTGCCCTGTGCTTTTTCCAAATTACAGTAACCCTTGTCAGAACCATCCACATCATTCCAAAGATCATGAAGAACCTGATCAGTCTGCTTGTGTTTTCCACACCTCTTCAACTCTACCACGTAGGCCTCTGCGTAATTTACCCTCTGGTGTAGCACCCCTCTGGAATACTATCCAGGACAATGTTTCACAGCTGAAGCCTCATACCAGCAGTATTTTTAGAGAGGGTGGTAGGAAGATGAATCGTGCACTTCAGGGAGTAAGGACATCATTTTCATCATTGACACAGGTGTGTTGATTCATTCATGCACCCTGAAAGTAGAATTTATGATGCTGTGGCCTTTAGATCATATAGATTATTTTATTAGGCATCTAGTGTACTGTTTCTTGCTCTTCAATAGGCCAGCTCATGTGAAATAGGTAGACAGTATGACTGAATGTTTTCCACTGAATTATTTCTTTCACTCATTGGCAATTTTCCTTCTGTTTTATTCTGGTCTTTTCATTTTTTATAGGAGTTGACATGGCTTGGACAAAAATATGCCCCAGGCATGGCTTCTTAAAAAAGAGTGAGAAAGATGTTGATTTTGAAGTTTTAAAAATGTACTCTTTCTGAGGTGGTGTCCTGTGAGTAGTATTTATTATTAATTTACTTTTTTCTTGGAGGGGATGATTTAGGAGTTAGAACCTAACACCTATTTATCTGTTGGAATAGTATAAGCATTCTCTATTTGTCACAAACCACTAACCCATGGATGCAGCATCTCACTCATTTCGGTCCCACCCTTGGCCAGAGTCCACCAGAGTGATGATGTCACCAACCTACTCTATCCAGGAAATTGATTTGACCAACAGCTAAGAATTCAAAGATTACTTGCATCAAAGCAAGAGTGGATATCGTCGATAGAGAAAGTTAATTCAGAAAAACAGAGGGTAGGGCAGGGCACAGGCATGGCCTTCGGTGACAGAGTTTTTCAAACTTCAAAACCTACATTTATTTCCCTTCCCATTTTCTTCTGAAAACAATGGAAACAGAGGAGGGCTTTAAGGAAAAACATTCGGGTAAAAATACAGCCCATAAATGTGGAAAGAAATATATTAACCTCTTGCTTATCCTTTCCTAACTTATCCTTTTCATATGACCAGACCATTTCAGCATACCCTATTCAACTGTCATACTTACTCCTCTTACTACCCATATCAATCTTGCCTTCTCATTTCTATTTCAGTCAACCCTTCTTATGCCACATATTGTCCTCAGACATTTACTTTCCAATATATTCACTCTGTCCTGTATGTTTTTCTCTAAGGCCTATATCTTGCATTCATACAGCATCGAAAGGACTACTCTCCCTTCAAACATACCCATGATTGCCCTTAAAGACAGTGACCTGTCTCTCCACACATTCCTTAGTACATTCAGGACCTTACTGCCCTTCACCCATCCACCTAATGGCTCACCTTAGTTCCCATGGTTCCTTTCACTGCCATACACACTCCTGGGTATCTAAAACACTCCACTTCCTTCACATTTTCTTCATTCATACTCACACAAAATAACCTGTTGCTTTCACTGTTAAACCTTATAAACTTGCTTTTATTCACCTTGTCTCAGCTTTATCCTTTCACACTCCCAGAATCAGACACCAGCTTCTGCAGTTTCTGACTCATATCTGCCACTAGTGCCATATCATCAGCAAATAGCTGACTCACCTCCCAGGCTTCCTTATCCCCAACAGACTGCATACCTGCTCCTCTCTTTAAGGCTCTTGCTTTCACCTTCCAAATCATCCTATCCATAAACAGATTTAAACAGCCTTGGTGACATCACACCCCTGGCATAGACCCATCTTCACCAAGAACCGCTAACCCACCTCTCTTCCTACTCGCACACATACCTTATTCTCTCGATAAAAACTCGTCACTGCTTTTAATAGATTAGCTCCTTCACCACATATTTATTGCACCTTGCATAGAGCATCTCTTTTTGAACCCTCTCATATGCTTTACCTTGATCCATAAATGCGACATGCGAATCCCTCTGTTTCTTTTGAGTATTTCTTTTGCACATTCTTTAAAGCAAACAGCTGATCCACTCATCCTCTAATATTCCTAAAACCATATTGTTATTCTTCAGTCTGAAACTTTGTCCTTGCCACTACCCTCTCAAGCCCCACTTTTCCATACAACTTATTAGGTACACTCAAATTCTGCTATTTGAACATTCACTTTTGTGCCCCTTGCCTCTAGACTGTGACACAATACAGGCATTCTACATATCCTCAGGCACCTCTCCATGAACCTCATGTACCCTGAAAATCCTGATTAACTTAGTCAGCAACACAATAATCCCCATAAGAAATTTATTTTTAATTCCTTCCTTTGGAGCACTTTATGGCACTCCATATTATGTAAGGTTTTCACCATGTTGTCCCTTTTAACTAGATCATTTTCCATGACTTGCACTTCCCATATCTCCACATCCAGAATATTCCATATCCACTCTCATATCATTGAACACATTTGACAACCCTTAAAGATGCTCGCTCCATCTCCTCTCCACCTCATTACTGATTGTTACCATTTCCCATTTGCCTTCTTCACCAATGTTTCGGGTTGTATTTTTTTTTCACACTATCAACCTCCTTCCAAAGTATATTCTTATCCCCCTGAAGTTTTCTGATACTCCCAACCCTCATTTGCCCTCTATTTCAGCTTCTGCACCTTCCTATTGATCTCTGTCACTTGCACTCCTTGTCTTCAAATAATACCTAGACATGTTTCTTGTCTGTTTCACTAGCTACTTAACTTCTTCCCAGAACTCACTACCCTTTCTCACCTGTCCACCTCCCACCCTCTGTATGTCACACACTTCTTTCACACTTGTAATCCCTAAATACCTCCCATTCATCAGTCACTCTCCTAGCTTCATTTACTCTCACCATTTGCCATTTTACACTCAATATCTCATAGTATCTATTCTCACATGTCTCTTTTCCAAGCTTGCTCTTTTTCACAACTCTGTTCACACCCACATAATTTTTTTATTTCCTAAAGCCTCTACAAACCTTTGTTCTTGCATCCACCAAGGAATTATCAGAATCCCACTAGCTATCCCTCTCAGCACATCCACATCCATGAGTCTTTCCTTTGTATGCCTTACAGTTTGTATGTTTGCTGACCATCTTTCCTACTACATTTACATATACTTATGTATATCCCTCTTTTTAAACCAGAACCAGGTATTCCCAGTTACCACTTTTTTTCAGCACACAACTCCACAAGCTGTTTGCCATTTCTCTTCATCTTACTGAATATACCATGTCCCCAATTATACTCTCAACTGCCTTTTTACTGACTTTCACATTCAAATCGCCCATCACTAATACCCAGTTTCTTGCATCAAAATGCTGACACACTTGTCTGCTCCCAAAACACTTGTCTCTTTTCATCATTTTTCTTGTGCCCAGGTGCTTAGGCACTAATAATCATCTGTCTCTTGTAATCCACTTTCAGTTTTACCCACATCAGTCTGGAACTCCCTTCCTTACACCTTCACACATTCCCATGACTCCTGCTTCAGCAGAAGTGCTACCCGTACCTTATCTCTCACCCTCACAGTTTTCCCTGACTTTACCTCTAAGACATTCACAAATAATTCTTCCCTGTTACCTTTGGGTTTTGTTTCACTCACAGGTAGAATATCTAGGTTCCTTTCCTCAAGCATACTGCTTTACAAATTTCTCCTTTCTTATTATCTTGCTTACCTCCAAACACATTGTGACACCACAGCCTGAGCCTTCAGGAGGGATGTGCACTCCTTGCTTGGCCACTTCCTTTGTTTCAACTTATAGAAACTGAAATACAATAAAGGGAGGGGTTTCCAACACCTTGATCCCACCTTTTAGTTGCCTTTTACATCACGCAGGAAATACGTGGAAGTATTCTTTTCCTCCCATCCGAAGGGATGTCCTCCTGTTATTAAATGTAAGATGTACACACTGAACTGGAATTCTTAGAACTAAACCAACTATTATTGAATTTTAACATTTTTTGAGTCAGACATTTAAGCCACATTTGAAAAAGCTTGAGGGGAAGAATGACCTATATTTCTCAGATAATGGTCGTGTGGTACAAATTTACATATAAAATGCTTGTTACTTTGTGTAAATTTGGGTCACTGATAATAGAAACTTTGAATTTTGCCACTTAAAAGCATTCTTTTTAAGTATGCTACTTATGTAATTACAATAAAACCTAACTGGCCTTAGTATTTTGTAGCTCTATGCAGATTTAGATTTAAAAGCCCAGTAATGTATGAAATTCAAAGTATCCCAGAACTAACCATCAGTAGATGTCTATGTATCAAGTTCCACATATGCCAACCCAAGCACACTACCATAGGCACAGTTTTTCCTAACTTCATCTGGTACTCTTTCATAGAGATGAAGTGTGGCATGATGATTCATGATCTGAGTTGAGACCTTATTAAGCCATCTCAGTCTCTGATGTAGGAGACAGCTTATGCATATGTTCCAAGTCACACCACCTGTTCAACTGCTTGCATATGACAAGGACATTTTACAAGTTCCAAGTCTAATTTATTTTCTTTAAACTGCGAGATGATTTTGTGTTAAGAGGTCAGTCATGAGTGGTGTCTCCAGCCTATTCTCATCCTTTTAGTCGTCTTGTGGTAGTAATTGGCTTTGAGGTTTACCCTTGATACTATGAAATGTCTGACTTCACTTAATGGTGGTTTTGTGCATTTTGTGTGATTTCCAGAATTCTGTGAATGCAAGTGATATGATCACATTGTTCTCATCTCCATTTATTGCCAAGCAGATGCTCAGGAAGAGCATAGCATGTACTTTGTTGAATGACAGGACCAGTGATTTCCTTCAGGTGTACTGGAAGGTACCAAAAAGATTTGATGATGTTCAACAAATACAGTGGTCCTTTGATGTATGTAGGTTCTAGCTTAGTGTAGAGCTAAGCTGGTGTTTCTACTCTAATGGTTCAGTCAGCTGATGTATTTGATTTCGTGAAGAAATATTGTTAGCAATGTACATTCACAAAATTCATTTTAAAAAAAGATGTTGCTGACCCACACTTAGAACTTTTGCATCAACTCTGGGTGATTTGGCAAAAATTGTTTCTAAGGCATCCACAGGGAAAAGTTCACATTTTTCTAGTACTTTCCCTGTTGGATCTGAGAAAGTTTTTGGTCCATTTGTTGTACCATTTGAATGCTAAAGAAAGTTTTGCTGAGTAGGTCATTGGTGTGAAGTAGATATTCATACCACTGTAAAGGCCTTCTTAATGTTACTTCCAGCTGTTGCATTGCTCCTTTTGTATCAGTATTTAGATAAAGTTGAGTTCAAAAATTTTTCAGCATTTTTACATGCAGTCTAGTATTATTATGAAGGATGGACTACACCTGAATGAGGTTTGAGCAACACATTTTGGTAGCTCTATAGTAAGTCTGCATGTGAATGTTGGTAAAAGAAAAAAAGCCTTTGTGGAGCAGACCCATCCCCCTCCATTGGTACCTTTCCAGATAGATTCTAGATTTGTCTAAAAATATTTTGTTAAAGCTTGTAGCATATGAAATGGTCTCAGCTTAGTCTCAAAATATTTTATATTCTATCTGCCTCTCTATATTTTGAATGCCTGTCCCTTGCAGGAACTCCTATCAAGGGTGGCCATGGCAAAAGTCTCCACTTATCCCTCCCTATCCTTACATGCCTTCCTTGCATATACCATTCCGTGCATTCTTCCGCCATTTCTCTCTCTCCAGTATTCTTCCTCCCTATTTACCCATGTCACTGGTCCTCTCACACCAATCTTTTTAATTGTGCTATCATACACTCTCTTAGTAAACTTCCAGTTTTGCATTCTTTCTACATGCCCAAACCACCTCAAAATATTATGTTTCACCCTCTCTTCCACTTCAGAATTCATTCTCTTTGCATTCCCAGCCATACCACATCTCTCATACATCCCTTCATTTCTTCATTCCATCTAGTCTTACCACATGCTCTTCTCAAATAGCTCACTTCCACAGCATGGATTCTTGACCTCTGCGACTTATTCCATGTCCATGTTTCAGCTGCAATGGTCAAGATTGGGAGGACTATGCTGTCCTTTAATCCTCTCTTCACTTCCATACTTACCTACCCTTCAGTATTCTGTTAAGGGACCCAATAACTCTTCAACGCCTTGCACTGCTTTCTCCTTTATCTCTCCTTCCATGTCACCAAACTTACCCAAGACATCTGAATACTTAAATTCTCTTACCTCTTCCAGTCTTTCCTCCCCATCCCCCATATCCAAAGCACGATTTTCAACTCTTTCTTCTTTCACTCTATATGGTTTACAAAATATTTACTTTCACTCTGTTTCCTTTCAAACACCATTACTTTAGTTTTACTTGCATTTGGACTCAATTGCCTATGGTTACACACCTCATGAAACGCACTTGCAACCTTCTGCAACTCCTCTTCACTCTCAGTAAACAACACAGAATCATCCACTAACAGGCTTACCACTAGCCACCACATCTCACCACCACAATCCATCACTGCACCCCTTTTTCCTAGTTTTGCCTTCGTCTATCTTCTCACTCCTCAGTATATATGTATTTACATTATTCATTATACATGATCACTGTTTCCCGCGTCAGCGAGGTAGCACGAGGAGACAGACAAAGAATAGCCCATCCACTGATATACACATATACTTAAATGCCCTCATACACACATATACATATCTCTATATACATACAAATACTGACATATGCACAGACATTACATACATACACATGTAGATATTCATATTTGCTTGCTTTCATCCATTTCCCACATTAGCGAGGTAGTGTCAATAACAGGACTGAGCCTTACAGGACAAAAATCCTCATTTGGTCCCCTTCTTTGTTCCTTCGTTTGGAAAAGCCTAAGCCAAGTACCCAACTTATCAACCAACATCTAGGAATGGATAAACAGCAGGGTTGACTATGGACTGACTGTCATGACCAGGGTTCAAACCTATGCAGGTCCGAGCCCGAGCAGCCTGGGAAGATGCATCACTATTTCAGCAGTGGATCTGCTTATCTAAAAAAATAGTCCTCTTATTGGTTCTCTTATCATAAAATTTCCAAAATCATGGTAAGTATAACAGAATTTCCAATATCATGGTAAGGGGTTACTTCAATTACTTTAGAATAATGAGAATTTTAAAGTTTTAATGAAAAGCATTACTTATGGCAATTTCTTGATATTTCCATTCTTCAGTGATAGAAATAAGCTTGTATGTCTTTCCCTATAAGTAAGATCTGGCATTCTTTAAAAGACAGATTTATCACTCCCCCAAAAAATGTTAAATATGTTTCCTTATCTCATCTTTTTCCCTATCTTTAACCTCTTTACATGTCAATTAAGGACAACCCTTGATGTTTAACTTTTCCCATGACTGGAGCTCAAAAAACTTCCAGCCCCTGAGTTCCTTCTATCTTTATGGAGGCTCCCTCTAAGCTCAGAAAGCCATTCATATATACATCACAGGAAAATGTTAACTTTTGAATTAAGAGTAGAAAATCACTTCCTCTAAATACAAACCTTCAAGTGACCTCCTTTTCCAGCAGGAGAATCAGGAAGCACATTTTTGATGAAAATTCCAGTCACAGAAGAACCAGACCAACTAAGATCCACCTTCCCTCCAACAATGGAAATACCAAGAGAATTCTTTTCATCCCGATGTACCTGGAGAAGTAAATCATCTTATGTTAAAAAGTAATAGTAAGAAAACTTTTTCTAGGATCTTCTGTTTCCTGGCATGACCTCGCTGATGCAGGAAACTGCGACCTAATAATAGTAATAATAATAAGAATAATAATAATAAGAATAATAATAATTATAATAATAATAATAATAATAATAATAATAATAATAATAAAACATTTCTAAAAAACAAGTCATGAGCCTCTTCCATAGAAAATCTGAATGAAATTCTAACTTGCAAAAACAAAAGAAATGGAAAAGAACCAAGCTTTACATGAGCCAGTAAAGGAAAGGAATGACAATATCATATTACTTTTCTTTTATATAAATAAAAAAGCTAGACAATCACAATAATCATACCAGTAGAGACATAAAAAAGCACCGACTGTTTGTGTAAACTGAAAAAGGTATTACTGTTTCCTGAGTGCTGGAAGAGTAACAGAAATAACTGAAGAATACAAATGTGTGCCATGGGAAGGGGTGGGGTACAACCTCTCACCACCCATGAGTGGTAGAGGATGAGTGGAGCAAAAGTTTGCTTTGATGAATCTGTATGAAAGATACTTGGAAAAAGAGAATGATTTCATTACAGCATCTATGGACCTGGAGAAAACCTATAACAGGGATGACAGAGATGCCATGTGGCAAGCACTATGAATATATAGTGTAGTACGAAGGCTAAGTAATGTAGAGAAGTTTTTATCATGAGTATGTGTGTGTGTGTGTGCAAGTAGGGAGGAGACAGAGTGGTTCTGGGTGAAGGTGGGTCTATGCTAAGGATGAGTGATGTCACCACCACCAAAGCTGTTTTATCTATTCATGGATGCACTAGTGTGATAGTTAAATACTGGGATTTTGGAGCAAAGGGTGAGTCTAAAGTATGGTTGAGATCAGGTTGCTTCACAGATCATTCAGTTGTTATTTACAGATAACATGGCTCTGATTGCAAAATCCAGAGATTCAGGAGTAAGTGAAAGGAGGAAATTCATAGTTAATATGAACAAACAATAGTGATAAATTACTGCAGGGACAAGAGAGAAGATGGCTGAAGTTAATGTATAAACTGGAAGGACCTGGAATGGCTGGAAGTTTTATAATTCTGAGAGTGAACCAAGGGGTCCGAAGTGAATCACAGGACAGAAGGGGCCATGTTCACAGGTGCATCAAGGCATATGTGGAACAACATATTGGTCTTTAATCCTTTTGAAGTGAACATAATAAACTGCTGTTCTCTTCAGAAAAAGCAACTGACATCAATTGGTATTCTAATTTCTTCCACCTCTGTTTAAATGTCCAATAACATTACTGTACCATTAGTAGCCTACAGAGGTATCTTCCACTGCTAGCAAGGCACAAGAAATAATTCTGCTCTCCTCAGTACCTACAACTGCCATTATAGGTGCAAGGCTGCCAAAACAAAAGTCATAATATAAGTTTCTGTGAAATTTTTGTTCCTTCTCAATGCTATCATCTCATCTATACCATCCCCTTAACATCCCATCATGGACTTTCCAGACTATGCCCATCAGTCAAAGATAAAAGGCACAGATCGATATGTTTCATGGTTAAGAACAGATGCGAGTCTAGGGCTTTGAATGCAAGGGAAAGGAAGAATGGATGCGTCTATCTATCTATCTATCAATATCTTTGATGTCGGTTCCTTTCTGGAACTCCCTCAAAGGGGTGGACACAGCAACAGAGTGATTACAGTATGTAGTGTGAGATGTCAGGAATGACTGTGTCAGAGAGTGGTATGGTACGGTGTTACTAGACTCTCTATGCTCATGGTTATACAACAAGTGCAACCTTTGGAAAGCTTTATCACTGAAAGTACAGTCTTTTTAGATAACTTCCCTCTCCAAAAAAGTCTAAATTTCCCTGCTACTAAGAGTAACAAAGCCTTGGACTGCAGCAGCCATATTAAAGGTCCTGGGTAACAATGGAATTCTTTTTTGGAAATTGGTCCTGGCATGGTTATAAGTAAACAGAGGTGTGACATTAAGCAACTCTACATGGAAATTGGTCCTGGCATAGATTTTATTTTTCATTTATTTTGCTTTGTCGCTGTCTCCCATGTTAGCGAGGTAGCGCAAGGAAACAGACGAAAGAATGGCCCAACCCAC
>JAUUDZ010444772.1:0-12935 GCA_032361705.1 Panulirus versicolor
GAATTTATCAAAATAAAAAGGGGGGGGGAGGGGGAGTGACAGTATTGTGATTGGTCAGGATTTCCACTATATGTATGGCTCAAGGTTAGATACCTGAGGACTGAAAGAATGCCTGTACGGTGTAATTATACGAAGGCAAGGAGGATAAAAGTGAAAGCTCAAATACAGGAGTATGAGTCTGTTGAGTATACCTAATAAGTGGTATGGGAAAGTGGTGATTGAGAGGACAGCGGCATGCACAAGGAATCCGACAGGAGAGGAGTTTTTTGATATTCAGACTGGTGGATATATGGATCAGGTGCTTGCTATCAGAGAATTTGTCAAAAATGCTTAAAGAAACACATGGTTTTGTAAGTGGCACTTATGGATCATGAGAAAGCTCGTGATAGGAGTGACAGAGATGTGAAGTGCTTCAAATGTATGGCATGCGAGGAAAGTTACCAAAAGCAGTGAGGAATTTCTATGAAGAAAGGCATGTGTGTAGGAGAGAAAGAGGGGGAGTCGTTCCAGGTCTGCATCCAGTGTTTGCAATGTCATGTCAACTCCTGCTGTTGTCAGGTTAGAGAAAGGATACAGCTATACACAAAAATAAACTTTACTAAATAATAACTGTATAAGGGTGGGAACAAACCAATGGGGGGGGGACTGTCTGGCAGAATTCTGGAATGGCTGCAGTGTATTGACCTTGGCCCATAGCTGGATGGTATGTCTGGTCTGGTACCTAAATATACAAGAGGGGGTAGCCAATGAGTCCTTCAGGTAAGGTTCTTACACTGGCTTTCAGCTATTCATCCATTACTTCCACAAAACGGCTTAACCCATAGAGTGCATCAAAAATTTTCAAGAGCACTCTCTAAGTGCAATATCCCCATCAAAAAAGAAATCATTATCAGGAAATTTCTCTTACTTTATCATCATAAGAAAACACTGAGGTTTACATATCTGGCATTTCAATTCCTTGGATATCCAATCATAAAGTGAAAAATAAGGTTTCACAAAAAAGTAAGATGCCACAATTAATCCAAAATCATAAAAGAAAATATATGCACATTCTTATTCCTCAAGTTCAGGTGAAAAATAATATATGGAAAAAAATTCCAATACAAAGCTTTATATTTGCCCAACTATTTCACTGAGGAGTTAAAATTAATCCAGAATGATATATACTGCATTGTAAATCATTTCTTAATTTGTAATTTATTTTATCATTCATCATAAATCATATTCAGATTTTGACTAAAATTTATTTGATTGCTGGGTAAAGAAATGAAAATTGTAACAATAATTCTATTTTCATAGAAATTAGTACAAAAGCTAAATACAGTCACATACACCTATAAATCTCTCTCTATATGACCTCCCATTTCCTTAAGCAAAACCTCCACATGAACATCCTTTTGTATACATATGACCTCAAAGTCACATCACAACACCTTGACACCAAAGAAGCAATATCAAATATGCAGCACTACATTACACAACTGGAATAGGAGCTCACTCAGAACAGCATGTCTACAGAATGTCTTCAATTACTTCTGTCACCTTGACTAGAACAAAACACCAACCACCCATGGCAGGAGAAACAACAAATACAACATTCATCCCCCAAACCTAATAGCATCAACAGAATAGCAACTCGCAAACTAAATGCACTCAAGACACTAACTGGCACCAGATTTGAAAAAAATCCCGCAACATCCTAAATAAACAATTCATTAGCTCCACTTTAAACTATGCATCACCAGACGGTCATTGACCCTCTTAAAAGCAACTAAAATAATGATGTAACCCACGCAAAATAATGCACTCAGAACAATCACTGGCTTCTTAGCAACCACAAACACTTTAAACCTTAATGAAACAAAGGTCGCACTAACATAGTTCTATCTTGACATGCTTTTCATTCAACTCTATGCAACAGCAACAGATTCCTCCACCCCAATCTGCTCAATAACTATCAACCAACCCCAAAGTGGAAATTAAAAGCTTATCCCTTACTTATACAACAGTAACCTCTACTTACAGATCCCACAACTTCCAACAAATAAACACTGACAAAACACATACACACTGAAATAACCTGACAAGTGCTAAACAAGCAACCTCCCAACTCAAGTCTTAAAAACCACATCCCTAGACAAACTGAGTCACACTTTCCTGCTTACATTCTAGACATCACCCATCACTACTATGCTATAAACAGTTTCCCAAGACACTTCATGCTTACAATGCAGCTACCATGAGAAACACATCAAGCACTTACTATTCAGCTGCCTTCACTCTTTGCACAGAAATGCATACACATCATCACAACTTTATGACCTGTGGTACCAATCAGTGGGTGTGGCTAGCTTCATGAATGATGAAAGAGCCTAATACAGATAGAAGGGACCCCTGAGGCAGGAAGTAAGTAAGTACACATAACGTTTATGAAATCGCCTTGACTAGGGCATTCAGTTCCCCGTGGTGTCTCAGCTGACACAAAAAAAAGTTTTTCTTTTTGACAGTGAAACATCTTTCTACTTATGAACCTAAAACTGAGTAGCAAAGGCATAGATTTATGTAATCTGACTTTGGCACATCTATTTGCAAGATTTTCCGAAACTAGTGCAGCTAGTTGTGCTAAGGAATCCATACCTCTTTCTAGTAGTTTTGAGTTACATGATGTTGCATTCTTCATTCTGGACTATGAGGGCACTATTGATATATCAGCACTGCTGATGGATGGGATAGTGAAAGCAATAATATCTCTCAGCATTGTCTCCGAAATCTTCCTGTCACTACTTTCTAAAACACACATCAGGGATTTCTCACTCTCAGAGACCTATAACTCGGTTTAAATTTCTTTGTCTGTAGCAGGTGACTTCATACTCATACTGGAAAAAAGAAAAAAATTTAAAAGGACAGAACAAAAGTTTAAAGGGACTCACAAGCACATACTTGCCAAATGAGCTAACATCACTTTATCTCCTATCTTTATCTCTCATCAAAAAACATACAGTAGTAATGCATGCGGTACACATTCAAAAACCATATCATGATGATGTTCTTACCTGGTTTAGGGTAAGAATGCAGAAAAAGAAAAATTGCTGTTATCTGGTACTGTATTCTCTTAAGAGAATGACTGATCCTGAGAGAGACTGATCCTGTCTTTGTTTAGGTCTCTGTTCACCACTAGATCCACCAGATAGCAGCATGTGCTGGAGTCTAGATGCCATAAGATTCAAATAACTTTAGTTCACAACACGTGAGGGTAAAAGTTCTTCTACAGGCTCAGAGAATTTACAACTGTCACACTGTAGGGAAGATTAGGACCATCAAACTCAAAGGGTTGAATACTTAAGTTTAGCACAAATAGCTGATCCCGAACTAGTACACATATTAAAATACAGAGTAGAATTTCACATCATCAATGAATTTTAGTATACAAAGTTTGATAAAAAAAAATTCTAGAATAAAATATATTGTCCATTTTCATTACTGCAGTTTCTGGCTAACCACTGCATGTGGCCAGGCGGTCCACACCATCAATCCACATAGGCAGCCAATATTTTTTTTTACTCATTCTCAATTTACCTCAATAACTTTAGCCTCTTACTCAGTGATCCACAGTGTGTTGGTTCCATGTTGAGGTCCATCCGGTCCCATGTTAGGTTGTGCAGCTGGAGTTGAGGAGAGTAGTGTGTGTTCCTCAGAGGAGGGCCATGTGATGCCAGGGCCGAGTGACAGTAACTAAGTACAGCTCTTATCTGCAGGAGTATAACTGATGTAGAATCTATTCATTTACTACTAATTCTTAGATCTAATCAATCTTAGAACTACAACAGTAGACTTCATTCTTTATACCTTGGTAAGTCTTCATTATACACAGTACCTCCACTAGTCCAAACCTTGGTAAACCAGACCCTCAGTTAATTCAAGCTTTTGGGACCTGCCAGCCTTATTACAGACAAGTTAAAAATAAGACAAAAACTTGAAAGTGGTGTTGTCAGTATGCCTAGACATTTGATATTCTCACTGGTAGTAATGTGTCAAAAAGAATGACTCTGAAACAGCCGAAGAGAAGGGAGCCAAGTGAGAATTTTTCCTCTAAGTCTCAGTCCTCTGTTCTTGACACAACCTCACTAACACAGGAAATGGTGAACATGCATGAAAAAAAATTGTTTTAAATGTATCATCCACAAGATTAATACAGATGATTATCTTTAGTTGTATGGGCTTATTATGTTCCATTTGTACTTAACTTTTTCTGTATATTTTGGATAGTCCAGACCTTTGGCTAATCCATACCACCCTCCACCCTAATTGGTTCAGGATTGCAAGAATATTCTTAATGTAAATACTTACAATTACTACTCTGGAATATAACTGTACACTAATGAAATGCCTAGATAGGGTAATAGTATAACATCTCTAGTTCATATGGGTCAGAGACTGCAATACTATCAAGTTATATGGGTGGAATGGGTTAAATCAGTGATAGGTTGAATACCAATTAACAGCTAAATCTGTGACAGCATAAGTAATAATGCTTACCGTGGGTTGGGATTTTGATCTTAAACTATGGGGGGACTGAAAGCATAGGGATCTGAGTTGGGATCTCAACATAACTTGTCATTGTGGCTGTCCTCCTAGACTTCCAATGCCATTCTCAATAGCTTATGGTGTTTAGTGTGATTTTCATGAATTCCTAATGTTAAGATATTTAATTTTGTAATTTCGTCTCTTCATATGTTAAGAGATTCCTATGCAGCCTACAGAACTTAAGTGAATTTGTGAAGTTTCCTCATCATGGCATGGTTCTATAATATTACCAGGCATCCCAGGGATATCCTGTCCTCAGCTAGTCTTTCTCCCATCCATAAAATCTTCAGCAGAGGATGCAAGGTTAGCATGGATGAGCTGATGGACTCGATGAATAGTACTGAACTTATAGGATGCATAGTAATCATCAAGAACATAGTTTTGGTTTTGACATCATCATATCATTTGGTTATCTTTGGTGTAACCAATGCAGAGTAAATAATGGAGTGTGGCCTATGGACTTGCTTAGGTAGGAATTTATCACACTGAGCATCCAAAATGCAATCATCCTAGCCCTAATGGTTGAAATCTACTATGAGACGACATATAGAGTTCAACATCTTCCAATTTAGTGTCTCTGCCAAGCTACTGGAGGCTGGATGACGAACATGGATATTATATTATTAATTCCACATACAATTCCCATATTTCCCTCATAAATATGCTGCTAAGTTCTCCACCATAATCAAGGACGTGTCAGTGCATACCTCTACAGCATGGGAATGCACCTTGTGACATTTGCTATAGGATTTAAGGTTGGCTTTTGAGGCAGACTGACTGGGAACTGGATATGCCTGGTTAGCATTGGCATTAAGAGCATCAGGTTTGATCCTTGGCAAGGAGCATTGGTGCCTGACATGTTCCCGGGCACGACATTGCACATAATGGGGGAGATCAATATGCTAACCTAGTTCGCCAACTTACATAGTTAGATAGCTATACCCTTGGTTTTGCAGCCTGACGGAGATACATTTGTTACATAATTAGCATTTACCTGGCCTGCATCTCTTCGTCATGCCACCAACACTAGTAAGGACGAGCTAAAACCCCATGCCTATTTTGGGTATAGTGCTGTAGACCACAATTTTTTCCTCAGTTGTTTAACACTGTATGTCAGAGGGACTTTCTAAAGGATGTTAATACACAATATGAAACTGGAGAATGCATGATAGGCAAAGGTCAAACCTGCACATGTGACTGCATTACAAAATTCACTCAAGCAATTTATCCGAGCTTTTCCCTCTGCCTCTCAGAGTATATTCCATGACACATTGCATATTACAAGTGCATGATCGAGCTTCCTAAGGTTATTCTGAAACCCCTCCAAGGTGGTCTGTTTCCATACTTCAGTAATTAGCACAGCTTCACAAACAAAACCCTAGATATATTATATAAACGAATGGGCAATTTCAATTTCTACAAGTATATTACCTAATTCTTTATTAAATATCCGCACAATTTTCTTAATATACCTAATCCTCAAAGCCATATTTAATATCCCAAAATGTTCCAAACCATTCTCTGCAGCCGTTGTATTCTCTGAACTTACTGGCATTAAAGAACACAACTAATTAAATTTCAAAACCAAAAGGTATGAAGATCTGTTATAGACATTTACCAGACACACAAACAGTAAAACAAATTAACTTCGCCTAAGCCTCCTTCCGGAGAACACCTTCCCTAACGCCTTCCTTGTTTAACGTAACTTAGCGGTGGACACTGAATTAATTCAGCTATAAATTAGCATGTGGGGAAAATATGCAATGTTGGCATATAAGCGTCTGACTTTTAAAGAGCCAACATGTGCCGAATTGAATGGCAAAATAACATCTATGTGCATGCATAACTTCCTGTGGAAAAGAATAAAAGCCATCCTTAGATTACAAGGTCAACAAAACATGCAGGCATACCACCCCTTCTCTAATTTATTTTCTCCATTCAGAATTTAGTGCAATAATGAAAGAAAACTACGGCTTACTTCATGTTGCAAAGCAGTATCACCAAAATGAGCAGAGGTAAACAAACAAGTTACGCATTCCGACCTTCTCTTGTTGACTTCATCGATAATCTTTTAGCGTAGAGTAACCAAAGATTTAAGCTTATAATTGGAATCTGACATCCTCTTTCATCACAAATAAATATTTAAACAAGTTGGTTAAAGACAGACTATCCTATCTTTTTATGGTTTAGATGTAAACAATGGATGAAAAAATTTGGGCGAAGAAGTAAACAAATAGATTCATTCCAGTCGTTCGTGGATTGCCTACGCATACAAAAACGATATAAATACACACAAACACTACAGCAAAACATCTATATATAAACTTTAGTACTCCATGAGACGCCACTTCTCTTAGGATTAGGTTAGAAAAAACTTGCTGATATAGCTCTGCATAATTCTAAATTGATTATCGGTACTGATCCGTAATGAAATATAAAATGTAAACGTTTCCATTTTCACTTCCTCCTCTTCTGGCAATGAGAACAATAACAATAAATACGTACTTACATAAGGAAGATAAACGAGAGCATGACATGTTTCTGTTAACAAACATATGTGGTATGCATGGTGTGTGATGTTAGAGAGAGTTCTTAGATCATGAAGTAGTAATAGATATGCAATTGAAAATCTAATATAGACAGTTTAGGACTAGAAAATGAATGAATAGACGAATAAATAGTAGACACTGAGGTTGAGATATCAAGGAGACAATACAAGGATACATTAGTTATTGTAGATGTTGTGTATTACAATCGTGTGGCCCCATCTTTTTATTCATCGCATGCACCTTCTTAAATCAATGTATCATGTCTGCATTAACACCGTTTTCGGTCATTCTATGCCAGTTAACCACCACTCATTACAAAAGTACTTCCTCATCGGTTGAGAGACATTCTGTCGTAATTTGAAGTTAAGGAAAATCTCTTCGTGTTCCTTAAAAAAAAAATGAGCCCTTACATTGTCCCACTATTAAAAAGAGTGTAAAGGTAATTATGAGAGTTATAGAGGTTGTCAGGGATATGGTTAGTGTAATGTATCTTTTCAGAATGATCACAGACAGGTATATGACCCGGTAAAGAGTTGAGCATCGTCATTTTACCCCCTACTGGATTATAATGGAATTACTCCTCCATGCTTCCAGTCCTTGCATTATGACTTCCCGTTATCATGTTAACTTTATTTGACTAATGATAGTTCTTGTCAAGATACTGATAAAACCGAATGTTGCTAAAGGTTTCTTTCGTCTAATACGCCAGTGCCTAACCAAAACTTTTCACGTAAAAGTTTGTTGAATTTAGAAGCAGCTACTTTACTTGCTGTAGAAATTGAACGAAGAAATAAGTTTCATTGGTGGCATCAGGTTGCTTCTTTCCATATTCTGACAGGTGCTGACAATATACAAGTTACTGACACGCATCTTTCCCATCTCGAAAAATCATCTGCAATTGACGCTTTCTTATCCCCCGAGCTATATGTCATTGAAAGACATATCTTCCGTTCTACTTTATTCTGCCGTGGAGGTAAAGCGTTTAGTTATTTCACACAGGGTTACTGTAAATGTCATGAGGCATGTTACAGGTCGGGATATATAATCATGAAATATTGCTCTATGATGATGATGATGATGATCAATATTGATTTAACGATATCGTATGTGACGAAATGATAGTCTTTTTTTTTTTTACAAGGGTGTTCAGGAAAGTTGTATAGGCAGTATGTGAACAGGACAACTTAAAAATCTGGGGATGAGAGGTATGGGAAGAGATATATTCATGCAACGTTAAATTATCAAATCGATACTCAACTCGATTTCAACTTTCAGTTTGATATGAGTAACACTGACATGACTGGAGCCATCGCGAAGGTTTCTTCCCATGAGGCAGGTGCGGTTCTCTTGCTTGTGAGCAGAATGAACCCTTAGAACATCTGGGGGAGGCGAATCACCCATTCAACAAGGATAACTTGTTTACACGTACCTCCACAATACTGAGGTACTCGGCGGCACAGTGTGTCACCCAAAGTAGGAGGAATGAAAGCTGATATATTGGTGATCGGAGGATCAACAGTGAAATCAGCACACAGGAAAGGTACCATATGATTTCATAGCTGTGAGGAGATAGCTATCTGTAAACCGAGAAACACCTGTGTGTAGAGGAAGCACAGTGAACAGAGGGACAAGTGTACGTACAACAACGGAACACTTATTAACGAAAAAAATACGCTTGAAGAGAGGAACATCTGTGAACAGAGGAACAAATCAAATAAGGAGATATCTGTTGAAACAAAATTCCCGTGGATAAGGGAACGTAGCTCAGAAAAAGGCAGATAAGAATACAAGTGACGTTATCAAAGGGGGAAGAACTATTAAGAGAAACTTCTCTGAAAGGAGAGCATTCGTCGTTAAAAGGTACCCATATGCCAGACAAACGTTTGTGGACTTTCAAGAAAACCTGTGGGCAAGTGATCAAATCCAAAAGGAACCTCTGCGAATACCGGGAAACGAATGAACAAAAGAACGACAGAACAACACCCGGAGAGAGTGAAAGAAACACTTGTAAGAGATATCTGTAACGAGAGGAAATATTCTCAACAATAGAGGATCCGTGAAGAGATAACAAAAGAGCACTCGTGTACTGATAAACAAAGTGACACCTGTATGCAAAATAGTTCTTTTCAACAGGGGAGCACCAATAGGGAGAAAATGAGACAAAACAGATGAACATCTGTGAACAATACACTAGTGGACAAGGGGATGCGATACGCTTGGATGTTAATGACATACAAGTGTGATGTAGAATTTCTGGTATCTCTCTCATGTTTTCAGGTCAATTTAACTGTTTTTGAGGGGGAGGGTAGATATTATTCAAACGATCCCTTCCATCTTTCTCTGTCGTTGATATTGCCATAGGGTAAGTTTCTTCGACTGTCTACATTCCTGCCACGGGGCTGTGACATCCCCCCAGCCTCCATGTTAGGTCCTCTGCGTAGGATTATTCAACGTCCACCATAAGGAATGGTGGAAATCCTCTCCTACACACACACACACACACACACACAGGGGACGGAGGTGGAGGGCGGAGGTAGTAGCGGGCCTTACGTTTCCCATTCGAAGCGAAGAGGAGCAAATCATCAAGCCTCCTTCCCATACCCCAGAGTGTCAGGATTGATAGTCTTCTAACGTCCTGGCTCCTCCACGATACAGCTACGCAACATCGCTCCCGGTTGCTTCGTTTGAGCACATTCCTTTGAATACTTCCTTGTGTCTCTTGGCTACGTGTATATCCACCTCCGGCTGCCCCCTCGAAACGTCAGTATTGGCTCTTCAACACCGCTGACTGGACTAACTCGTGAAACTTGCGTAGTAAAAGGCGTCCTGCTTCTGTGGTCAGGAGTTGTGAGTCCGCGAACCTCATAAAGGCTATTGATCGTACATATAATGATATGTAACTTACCTTTTATCCTGTTCTAATGACCATATAAATATATGTTATACCACAGAGGATGTGTTGAGTGCTGTAGCTCTTGGTCTAAATTCAGTCTGATCTTAATGTTATTTTGTATAGTTACAGGAGGTGCCATTGAGCTAACGATATCTTTCAAATTCGAAATTAATGGCGGAAAACGAATCATAAACACACCACTGGCTTTTCTCCGTCCTCCTCTTATAAGGATTCTTACAACTATCATTTGTTATCTCAATACTGTTTTTCAGTCGTGTAAAGCACTATCGTAGAGATTCAGTTTCCTTTGAAGATTCTTCTTATCCTTTCTTCTTAGCTCGTTAAGCACGATGGTATGATCGTTAGGTATAATGGTTCGGTCTTTGAGCCGACTATTGAGGGTCAGGTCAAAGGTCATGAAATCATACCCAAGGGCTGTATCTTCATGCTGAGGAGTCAACCCAACGCCCTTAAGGGGTTAGATACAGTTTAGAAGGGTTTGAAATGTGATTGGGTTCTCAGGACAGATTAATCAAGAGAGACTCATACCTTCCATTCATATTACACAAGCATCCTCAAGTCACTACCATCATATATTTGGGATTGTTTTAAATTAAGGTTTCTGTAAGAAACACATTAACTCTCGCAACTTCTGTGTATTGAGTGGTAAGAGAAAGTGGTGAATTAAACCAATGTAGTGTTTCATCTATTTTTTTTTTTCATTGTTCGCCGTTTCTCGCGTAAACCAGGTAGCTCTAGTGATAGACGGAGAACGGCCTCATTTGCCCACTGGATCTACTCTCTAGCTGTCATGTATAATGCCCACTATCCACTGTCAAGCCTAACAGACCTTTTCGCCGTTGCACCTGACCATTTCATATTCCCTGGTTCATCCCATTGATAGGCACGTAGTTCCATGTGCATTACGTGGCTACGATTTACTTTATCCCACGCGCGCCCACACTTTCTTAAATGTTCAGGCCACGATAACTGAAAACTCCTATCACTTTATCCTTCTACCTCCTCTTTGTTCTTTCCTTCTTCGTTTCTCCTTCTACTTCTGATACGTTTATTCTTTTTGTTTTTCTTCGCTTATCCTCCCTATTTGTCTAAAGAACATTTCAGCACATCCAGATCAGTTTTGGCAATCATACTTCGCTCATTACCACACAACTCACACAGTCATTCACTGCACGATCATCTTTTCTTCGTATCACATAAAGTCCTCAGGTACATCATTCCCAACGCATCCATGTTCTTTCCTTCTTTTGCAGTCAGAAGCCAAGACTCGTACCCATATAACATTGTCAAGACTGCGATACAGAGCCATCAAACATGCCCATCTTTATCTTCACAAAGTGACATTTTCCACGGGCTCCTCAATGCACTCAGGACTTTGCTCCCTCTCCCACTGTAGCTATGACTGACTTCCACTCCCATCATCTAATCCGTTGCAACGTTCATTTATGGTAATCTAAAACACTCCAATTCTTCCAGGTTCTCCCCATTCAATCTACACTCGTCCCTCTTTTAAGCGTAATAATCTTATTTCTATTCTTTTTGATTCTCAACTTCCTCCTTTTACACACACTTCCAAACTCATACACCAACAGCTGCAGTTTCTCTTTCCATCTGCCACCAGGGGCTAGTTATCTGTAAACAGCAACTAACTCACCTTCCAGTCCTTTACTCGTTCCCCTAGCATACAGTAAATCTGCCCTTCTATCTAAGCTTAATCCTCGCATTTACCTCCCTAATCACCCCATCTATAACACGATGAAACAGCCATTGTGACATCATACACCCTTGGTGTAGACGCACTTTTACTTGGAACTACTTACCCACTTACTTTCCTACTTCCCAGGATCAGACGAAGAAAGATCGCATTCGTGCACATACATTCTCTAGCTGTCATGCACGCCTTTCATTTTTTTTCTATCCATGACTCATTTTGCGGCACACAACAAGAGGTTTACCATTTTCTATCACAAAGGGTACCCCTACCTCCTTCAGTTATCCTCTAAACCACGTCATTACTCTCACAATCAAATTTCTCACCACTAAAACTCAATCCCTTGCGTCAAAATTACCGACGCACTACATCAGCTCCTCCCATAAGATTTGCTTTTCCTCCTCACTCCTTTCGTTCCCAGTTCCGGAAACATTGGCAGTCAACCACCTCCCGTAATCTATTTTCATTCTAACCTTCATCAGTGTGGAACTCACCTCCTTACATTCTGTAACACGTTCCCTTAACTCGTCAGAAGTGACACCCTCCCTTGCTCTTGTCCTCCCGCTACTTTTAAACATCTCGGACGTTCCCAAACCATTCTTCCACCTTTCCCTTGAGCTTTGTTTCACTCAGAACTAGAGCACGCAGGCTCTTAATCCCAAATGTCTATCGCCTATCTATCCCCCTTTTTCTCATCCTGGACACATCTGCCCACATCCAGACATCCCAAAGAAGAGCATTCCTCGCTTGGTTGTACATGGTACACTGGATCTAATTAGGTTCTTATTCTCTTTATGAAAAATAAGTTTAGGGATTATCAAACACAGCAGGTCATAAACATATGTAATTTTATTTCGTTCTACAGTACATATCTTTATTATAATCATTCTAGAGCTCACGTCGAGATCACGTGACCTTCCAACACCGACATATGCTACGCTACATTGCACCGTCCCAGCTACGTTGTGTACCCTACGGCGTATGTATGTACATGGTCTAAGAGATCTACACCTAAGAAAAAGAAATAAGCAAGTTATTTACATACGTTAGATTCACAGTTCTTTACGAAAGAAAAAAAAAATCATAAAATGACCTTTACGTCGTGGAAATTAATTCCAACTACAGCTTCATCATTCACAAGTAAACACACACAGGCTGTTGAGAATTTTGCTGCAAT
>JAUUDZ010444782.1:0-12935 GCA_032361705.1 Panulirus versicolor
TTTCATTACTTACTCGATCAAACCACCTCACACCACATATTGTTCTCAAACATCTCATTTCCAACACATCCACCCTCTTCCGTACAACCATATCTATAGCCCATGCATTTAAGGTCCAAATGAGGGATGCTACGTTTTATAAGATACAGCATGTGGTTACATACTACTCTTGTCTTGAGCTTTTCCTCAGTCTTGAGTCCATAATTCTCCTCCCCACTCACCTCGATAACCTAGGTACGTGCCTGACCATAATCAGTATTGTTGTGGGTCCTGGATGTAGGTTGGAAAAAAGAGGGTAAATAACATGTTCGCCTGAGTAGCATTACACTTGCACCCTTATAGGGAAGGGTATCCAGGGGGGGGGAGCCAAAACGATCGCCAAACTCAACACCCAACCCCCATTTTAGCGATACGATACCTTCTAGCCCCTCGAAATGCTTCTGGTCCCTTGAAATGAAAGATATGTGCGTATAGTTAATGGTTTCGGTGACTAAGAACTATTAACCAATGAAACAATCGTCTCACCACCTCCCCAAACCGCATAAATAGCTATATGATTAACGAAATTTATTGCCAGCAAAAGCATAATGATATTTGTAACCCATTAAGACCCTTGATTATTGCTATCAGCCGTTTTATATTAGCAAGTATCTAGTCGCCAGTTTCATAATACACTTGCTTTTGCACGACAGCTGTATTGTTTTATGAGAATTGAACTAGTATCCGAAATTTAATTCACCATTCACGTAACTCAAAAAGAGATGTCGCAAATGTATTGCCATCTTGTGTGATGCTCTTGATTTTTACTTTTCATGGGTATCTTGGCTAGTTAATAAGCTAAACCCCCCCCCCCCCAGGCTCGGGATTTATACTCTTCATCATTATCTAAGCTAGTTCATAAGCTACCCCCGGCTAGTTCATAAGCTAACACCCCCCCCCCCCATGCTCGTTATTTATACTCTTCATCATTATCTAAGCTAGTTCATAAGCTACCCCCGCCCCGTGACCAATTCTTGGATACGCACATGGTCCTTATCTCTACTACATGAAGGTGTGGAAACATTCCAAACCGTACACTCTTACGATGGTCTCTGAGGTCTTGTATCTCCACACGTGGTGTAGAACTTTACGTTACAATATATATCTTAAAGTGGTTTTTGAGGTGTTCTTCCCATCCAGGGACTTTGGAAAATCACTTGGAATTTTGATCGGTTACTTTGGAGATAACAGTTCTCTGTTGAGGGATAGGCGTTAGGATCATACAGTTCCCCACCTGAAGCAGTTACAGCATTTGTGCTTATTTTTGATAGTTGAAGATATTAGAAACTCAGTGTGATAAAAGAAGTCATACAGATAATTAAGACAATAATCTGTATATTGTCATCGTAATCAAGCTGCAAATAATACAAGTGAAATTGAAGTGAAATATTTATGGCGTCTGTGTAAACTTACCTATTACTGCTCTTAACCACTCTGGCAAATTGTTCCATATGCTAACAGTCCTGTTGAAGAAAAGGTACTTCGCCTCATTTGAGGTTAGAATGGTTGTATCCATTACTATAAGGAAAATCAGATGAATCAAGTCTCAAGTAACTTGATAGATAAAGATTATCAACGCCTTCAATGATTTTTGAGTACTTGTATGAAATCACCTCTTAATCTTCTCTTGTTGAAACTAAGAAAGTTCAAATCCTGTATATCGTAGGAAATTTCTCATTACGGGAATCATCTTGGTAACTCCACGCTCCATTTTCTCACGTCCCTTTGGTTAGGGTGGATCATGTATTATAACCAGAAAGAATAACATATTGTCACTAAAGAGAGAGAAATGTTGATATAACACTAATAGTATTGATGAGAATAAATTATTGGTTACATTTTCCTATAATTCATGCTCACGAACATGAGAAATGACAAGGGTAGCTGGGACCTAATGTGTTATATTGCTTCCATAGTTCCTGTTAACCATCTTGGCTAATGTTTAGGTATTGACGAAGGCAACATGTTCCTATGCCTTATATTGTTTGTCCTTCCACAGATCATGTTAACTAACTTGAACTACAGTTATGACAGGGATAATATATATTAAATATTTTGCATCCTTTCCACAGTTCTTGCTCACCAACCTGAGCTACAACACCATGTATGAGGTGAAGGTGCGTGGAGGGACATACTCGCGCTTCTTCTCCGAGAACAACAAAACTTACAAAGGGCCGTTCTCACATCCCTGGAAGATCTTTCTGTATCCAGACTGCCACAGGATGCCTTACCCAGACGCTGCAGGGGGTGGCTTTGAGATGAGTGCTGGCATCATAGCCGGCATCATCTGCGCTACGTTTGCAATATTCTTGCTAGTTAGTGCTATGATCATCTGGAGGCAAGTAGAAACTAATTGGCATAATTATGTTGTTTTAGGTGATAAGGTTGTGTATGAATGATGAAAGTGATTAGGAAATAGTAGAATTAATCCCGGTTTTAGATATATGTGGTCAGCACAACTGTGTATTTGAGTATTTGTTGTGATTGTCCTTTTGTTCATTGGACAATATGCAAGACATGCTTTAGCTCTTAAGTGTGACCTTTGAGTGGGATGATACAATCCCTTAAGTATTGCAGAATCTTTGAGTCCCTTCCTAATAATTGGATCAGAAACTCGGCCATCATACCTAAGAATTGTCTCATCATGCTCAAATTTGTCATGCTCAAGGGATTAAGGAAGTTGTAGGTTCTGCATTGGTGTCAGAGAATTTTAAATTTTTTATATCAGTTTGTTTTGAAACTCATATTTTGTATTTCTAAATGTTTTAATGTCCTTTTGCTTTATGAATATGAAAAGTTAGACCAGTGATTTGGAGATTCTTTGTAATACCGTTTTGATCTTGCTCTTTGCGATTAGTATAAATGTGAAGTTCACAAGTTGTGCACATAAAGTTTACATCTGCTAACTCAAACTTACCCAAGAATAGATCTTCAAGTGATCTTTAAGCCATTCTTGACATGGCACCATGTGCAAAGGAAAGTCTCTAAGCATTGCCAAACATACTATACTGGTGGAATAATGCGAGACAGTGAACTTTGTAAGATATTGTACAATCCGTGTTGGCCACCTGGGAGTGAGGCATTGGCACCACAAATATAAGCATGCATTTCTGATCATGTCGTTTGGTGCAGAAATCCCTATTAGAATTTTGTTGGCATTATTACTTGGTGAGTTAAAGTTAATGTCATGTTTAGAACAGTGTAAGAGTTGATGAAGCAATATCAAATATTCCATCATTCAAAACACTGGTGTTGTTGATGTTTGGATTTTGTCATTTGAGAAGGTGGAACAATTTCAGACAGAGTTTGGGTTACCATGAATTGCTGTCCGTAGTTGGATGCATATGAAGCAATCTTCAGCTAACTTACTTACATCCTGAAGAAGCAAGTGGTGTGGCAATATCTGGACTGCATTTGAAGCCCTGGCTGTAGACACTGAATGATCAGAAAAAGGTATAAGAAAACAGGGAAGACAAAATCATATAATGAAGCTGCTGTCAGTAAAAAATGCAAAGTAAGCATATAGGCACAGAAGAGTCGGAAAAACACCATTGTAACCCTTCCTTGTCTGTGGTAGTACCAGGGATCTGTTATAACAAGCTACAATAGGATGTTTCAGTGTTATGGGAAGGCTGGGCTATGTGTACAAAAAGTCCCTTATAAGTCACCCAACATTTGTTGAGATATGAAGAGTTTTGGATAGCAACTCCCCCTTTTGTGAACAGAGGGTAGAGACAAGAGACATCATTGCCAGCAGAACTAGATGATAAAAGTAACCACAAAGTGAGCAAACTTTTGAAAGCCTAATGATTCACATTGGTCCTTACTAAATGCTCGCTATTTTGCAATCAAGAAGGGGCCTTGTTGTCGGGAAGTGCTCAGTGACACATGGGATTCCCTATCATATGTTTCGAACTTAATTATCTTGTCATAAGACAGCAAGAGCAGTAGGTACAGACAGTGACAATTACCCGATCACTTTAGATATGTTAACTGTGAAACAACAATCAGTCCTAGCACCAGCAGTGCCACCACTTCAGGATGAATGAGGAGCATGTGCTAGTAGTAAGTGAGGTCTTCCTGGATAAGATATTTGATGGTGCAAAAGTACTGAGACTCATACGAAAATTATCTTATCATTGACCACAGCCCATAGTTTTAACCACCTACTTACATCTTAACACATACCTGCTTTTCAACTAAAGCTTATGTTTGAGATGTTTTTACCACAGCCAGAGCTGGATTTGGGGATTTTAATCTTTACTGTACATTATGGCATCATTAGAAAAAAGATTATATCCCATAGTTTTCTGATGTAATCTCCAACCAAAAAATGTCAGGGTGCTGCGAAGTGCTGCCCCTACAATGTGCCATTTCATGTATTGCAGGGTGACGACGGGAAAGGATGAAGGCAGCATGTATGACTACGTGCATGTGTATATCTGTATATGATGACATATGTATACGTTGAAATGTATAGGTATATATATCTGCAGGTGTGGGCTTGTATGTATATACATGTGTATGTGGGTGGGTTAGGCCTTTCTTTCATCTGTTTTCTTGCGCTACCTCGCTAACACAGGAGACAGCGATAGAGTATAATGATTATGATAAAAAAGAAATGATATATATATATATATATATATATATATATGTATATTTATGTATGTATGTATGTATATATATATAAACGCCCACACATGCACATAGACATCCCCATACATTTCAACGCATACATTTACATATTCATACTTTCTGCCTTCGTCCATTCCTATCGCTACCCCGCCACACATAAAAGACAGCACCCCCTCCCCTCCGCACATGCGAGGTAGCACTAGAAAAAGACAAAGGCCACATTCATTCACACACAGTCTCAAGCTGTCATGTGTAATGCACTGAAACCACAGCTCCCTTTCCACATCCAAGCCCCACAGATGTTTCCATGGTTTACTATGGATGCTTCACATGCCCTGGTTCAGTCCATTAACAGTGCATTGACCCTAATGTGGTACATCATTCCAATTCACTCTATCCCATGCATGCCTTTCACTCTCCTGCATATTCAGGTGCTGATCGCTCGGAATCATTTTCACTTCATTCACCTCCAATTCTGTCTCCTTATCCTCCTTGTTCCATCTACTTCTGACCCATATAACCTCTTTGTCATCCATTCCTCTCTCATTCTCTCTCATATGTCCAGACCATTTCTGCACATCTTCAGCTATCTCAACCACACTCTTTATTACCAAACCTCTCTTTTCCATCCATTACTTACTTAGTTAAACCACTTCATACCACGTATTGTCTTTAAACAGCCACCTTCCTCCACACATCTTTATTTATAGCCCATGCCTCACATATATATGATGTTGTTACGACTACTATACCTTCAAACATACCCATTTGTGCCCACCCAGATAATGCTTTCTCTTTCCACACATTCTTCAGCACTTCCAGAACATTTGCCCCCTCACCCACCCTTTGACTCGCTTCCGCTTCCATGGTTCCATTCACTGTTATGTCCAAACCTAGGTATCTAAAGCACTTCACTTCCTTCAAGTTTCCTGGGTTCAAGAATGCATGGATAATGATGTTTACAGGTGAGCAACATTGGGCTTCTCAGTGTCCTTTTAGATCTGGCACTTAGATTTTTTGCTTCTTTTACAGTTTGCTTTTCATTGAATGTGTGTTCTGTATTCTATTGTATAAATACTGTATAAGTGGATAAAATGATAATATGCAGGTTTTGTAACGAGTTCTTATGAGTTGGCAACACATTTCTGCTTTATGACCCTTTAAATCTAGCAATTTAGGTTTTTCATCCACTTGGCAATCCATTCATTCCAAGGAGGGCAGTAGCAAGAAAACTTTTACTTTTGTTGAAGTTTATGCCGTCTGCATGCATCATTCACAGATACTTTTTCATTTTTCTTCTTCCACCATTCCTGCTTGCTATGTTGTTTGAAGAAATATTTTAGCCATGCTAATAAAGAAGTAAACAGTACCAATTACCGTTTGTATATTTTGCAGATGATTCACGCTTTGGAACTGTAGCTGCAAATTCATTACATAGCCAAAGGATAAAGAGGTCCCATGCAATATAAATGTAGATGTACTGTTCTTACATTAGCATCATTATAATATTTGAATGAGTAGGCTTTATAAGTGCATACATTCTAAGGCAAAAGAGTAATGATGAAATGATACCTCACTCTTGCAGAAAATAGTGAACTCATTTGAATGAAAAGAAAGAAAACTAATATTTTTTGTGCAAGTTCTCAAAATTAGTTAATTGATAAAGCAGCACAAAAAGGTAATTTTTTATTGACCCATTTATTTGATGGAAACCACACAACTTGCAACCATGTTTCTGTAAATCTATAACGCTTACTTTCCTGATTATTCAGAAGTCAAGTCAATGATGATGTCCTCAAATGGCAAGCGACAAAATTGTCAGTTTTGACATAATTGATGTAAAGGTTAGGTGGCTTGTAATGCAGCATTGTCTGCATTTCATTCTTGGTGTGTTTTGGAAGCAAAACTGACTTTTCCTGCAGTTTGTTACCATTAGACTAAAAAGAATAGCAACTTTATTATTTCTACTTAAGGAATGCCATTTGAATCTTATCTTGGTTGACACACACACACACACACGGCATGGAGACTTGGATAACGATATATAGCACCTAGTAGTTAGAACAATTGATTTTTTTCCTTCATATTTGCAATGTATAGGTTATTCTCTTCCTTTAATGAAGAAAAAATTCCCTTTCTCATCACATATTTTATGAGAATGTCAAATGAAGTTTATTTTAATTGATTTATTACACTCCAGGGGGTGATAAGCCTAGTTGCAAAACTATGTGGCCAAAGACTAAGGATATGGACAAATACATTTTGATTAACATCCCACTCAATAATAGCCACCTTGAAAACAAAAACATATCAGAGAAGGCTCACTTTTGCCTCGGGGTATCTCCTGTTACAATGTAGAACTGTAGCCATATTGCTATGTATACCAAGAATTTTCAAGGCACTCAAGGGAGTGCAGTACATTAGGGTGCCAAAAGTGGATGTTAAATCCAATGTGCTTTAGAAGTTTGATGGCAGTTAGATACATATGAGTGTAGCCTACTTGTCTAAAGAAACTGATTGTGTAAAAAGGCTGTGCACCTTAGCACATGTTTAATGTGGGTAAGACTTGCTTGTTTTGCAAAAAAAAGAAAAGACATCCAGAATATTATGAGGAAGGAAGAAAAGACTAATATTGTTCCAGGGTTAAAGCAGCCAAAGTTTGCTTTATGCTTGTACTGAGAGGGAGTGTTGATTTAAGATTTTAAGCTATGCAGATCTTGTATTCACAAATCCCATGTTTATTTAAAGTCTGCCTTACCTGTAATTTGGCATAAGTTACTGAATCAAATAATGCTGGATCTTATAAACCTTCAGCTAGGGGACACATCATGCAACAAAATTACTAAGAACATCTGCAAGATCTTAAGATATAATTTGCAAGAAAAGTTAGTGGGGATTATCAAACAAGTGGCTGTATTTTACAGCTGCGCTCAAAGACAGAGTTTAGGTTGCACTACAAAAATAAATGATACTTGTAATGCAAACATGGAAATATGGAATATCATTACAGCTGACACAATTACCAACACCATATTTTACATGAATTAAACTTTACAGGCAGTCATCACACAAACACTGTTTAGCTTATCATGTCCTGCAAATTGACAACTCTTCCCAGAACTGATAACTAGGAATTGGTCGAAGGGAGCATTATTTCAGGCTAAGGGGTGAACTAGTCCAGTTTCATAACATATCCTTTATATAAGACAAAAAATTACCCTAAAGTGCACAGTTCTTCTGCGATGATGCTCCCCTAGTGCACAGAAAAAAGAATCCCTGAGTGAATATACTTCACGTTATTGAAAAAATATACCTCCTAAAAGTATACTTACCTATGTATTTCTGTGTTGATGTGGGATGATGTTTTCTGGATGGAGGAGAGCCCTAGCTGGTGTCATGGATGCTCCTTATTTATTTTGATTTTTTATAATTGTTCCACGACCAATTATTAACAAAGATTCATAGTGTCACCCAGGATCACTTTCCAATGGCTCATGAAGCCCAAGGCTGCAATACTTGTACTAAAAGCAGGGAAATGTTAACTTCTTTACTTCTTTGATGAGATTGTACTCCCAGTACCACAGCTTCATCAAAGGTGACTTTTCACTCACACTGTGACCATTTAGTAGGCAGAGTCTGATAACGCCATCTCTTATTTGATTACACAATCATTATTGATTTTTTTCAGGTTTGATTTCATTCTGTATACACCAAAATACATTGCACACTTTGTGGTTTTTCCAGGTGTAATATCATACATCCAAACATATAATTAGCAGTTTTTTACATATATAGTTTATGTATTATACACATTATAAACCTATTTGTATTTGATTTAAACAGGACAATATTTACATGAATAGATGAAAATGCTTATTTTCATCAGAAATAGAAATATTACTACAAGGGAAATTTCTTTCATTCAAAAAATTAATTAGATTTTTGGCATGTAAATGGGGCTTCCTGTCGTGATGACACAGTTACATTCTCTCTGGTGATTTATGAGTTACTGTGAAGTGTGATTTTTTTTCTAACTGTGTCATTAGGTTGTTAACATAATGGCATCTGGATATTAGGATGAGAGTGGGGACCAGTAAACCTCATGTGAGGCACCAGGCCGCCCTTGATGATTTCTCATACCATACATAGAACTGTATGAGGATTGATGAGCAGGCTGGAACATGGGAGTATGAATTGGTCAATGTGGATGCCTGTTGTGGCAAGGTAGAACAGCCTTTTCCATAGAGAAGGCCTACTGCGAGTATGTGAATGGGTCAGAGGTTAATGAACTGTCTGGGAAATATTGTCAGGAATTCGTAAGATATCTGCATTAGTTGCTGAGGCTTGAAAATTAATGGGATAAGTTTGTCAAGAATAACCTGTTGCATATGTCTATGCATTAGCTACAGTATTAATTTTTGTGGCAATATCCAGAGTAATTCCCACACAAGCTGACAACCAGATATCTTCAATGCAGCCTGGTCTAACCAGGGCTTGCTTGATAGGGAATTATTAACACATCTCATTACTTTTTGCCTGGGATGGAGCTCTTCTTGGGTGGGGATCACACCAGGCTACAAGAAAACGACAACTAAATCCACTGCATTCTCTTTGAATGCACTATGTTCATGCAGCTGGCACATGCTGGCTTATATGCATACCCAGACCTTAATAGGACTGTTTGCATCCTGGACATGGGTGTCTACCATGATTGGCCTCTCTCTTTCCCTCTCTCTCTCTCTCACACACACACACAATAATATCCGGGTTAGCGAACAGTTGATAGACAGCCCACTTGTTAGGTGGACTTGGCAGGTCCAAACAGAAGGTGGGAGCTCTGTCTTTACCATGGCAGCAAGTGGGTCTCTCTCTCTCTCTCTCCTTGGGAACAAATATCTGTTTGTAGTGACATCTGCCAGAGATAGTAGCAGCTGTCCTTGGAGCCACCAACCTCCATCATTTGCATCATTTGGGGCATTGACTGTAATATGGCCATTCCCCTGCCACACACACATTTGAAGAAGAAAAGCCTTGCCTTTGGGCAGGTTCCAGTTCTGAGGTATACAAGGGAGTTAATCTGGAGTGGGAAAATACTTTGGGATATCATTGGACTTATGGCTGTCTGTATAAACTGCAAGTTAGCAGGGATAGTCAATTATCCTGTAACTAGAGTTTTAAGAATTCTGTCTGCTAACTGAAGGTTGTCAGCTTTTCTATGTAATCTTGCAGGATTCCACTGAACCAAAAGAAATTTCTCCAGCCTTTTCTACTCCTGTAACTTAAACATAATAACTACTTGAAAGGTACCTGTGGACATCTTGTTTCAGGGTTGAGTATCAGTCTTTCAAAGTGACTGCTGGGCACTGAGACAGGTGAGCCTGGCATGCTTCTTCACAGGATGCTGTAAACATAACATGAGAAATATATACATCATGTTACCACCACAAGATTTTTAGTAAATTACCAACTGACAGTGACATTCCTCCCTGGGTAAAGAGAACAAGGAGACATATGTGACAAGCATGTCATGAATATTGTGAGATGTAGAATTCTGAAACGTGTTACTCCGACAAGTCTCACTTACCCTGATGTTATCCTCACAAAATCTCTAATGTGACATGTCAGTCTGCTCATTCACCATAGAGATGTATGACAGTGGAAAGATTCTCTTCCTAGATGTACTAGTAAGTACTGTTTCCCTACAGATTTATTTCAGATGTATATGGGAAACTGTATGAATGGTGCTGGCAAAGCTCAGAACTATAAGTTAGAGTTCATCAGAGCATATGTGAGGAAAGTATTGAATACCTGCTCAACATTGGAATATCTCAACCTGGAAATACATCAGGTACATCAAATTCTTATTAACAACAGTTATTGTAGCACAGATACTGACACATAACTAAAAAATCGATCAGTACTTATCTGGGCAACCTCATTCTGATAACATAGTAGTGATTATAGAAATATTTACAGAAGTCCTCATGTGAAAGATGAGAAAGCCATATGTGACATTATACTGAGGAACTCTAAACCTGTTGATGAAAATGTAAAGATTTGTTTAGTGATTCATTATGAGAATCCTATAACATCATCTCTAATCATGAACTATATGGCCAGGATTTCTGAGATGTTGGTTCTTACCAAAGTGGTTTCTAAATATTGCTGCAGCACTGGGGTCTTTGCAAACTATAACATGAACTACGTTCTTTACACAACTAACAAACTTGGTCAGCCTCTCTCTACATGTGTTACAGGGAGGAATTAAAAATCATGCAGAGCAACCAAATAATTGCTTCCTGTGAAAACTGTAGAATGCTGCATATGTTACAAGCTTTGTACATTGGGAACAGGCCTTGGTAATCGGCATCCAAACCTACATGTTTTCCACAATAGCACTATTTCATGGTGCATCGCCTAATAGAACTAACAACAGTGTCTTAGTGGCAAAGGAAGCAGTGAGGTATTCACCACCATCATTAATGAGGTTGGCCCAATCCTCCTCCTGTGCCCCTACTGAGGTCTTGACCTCGATGACCAGTGACCTGGCATGTAACTGACTTGTCAGTCTCTTCCCTCTAGCCTTTGAGTGTAGAACTATGTATAAACTATTTATCTTCCTTATTGAGATTACTTTTAAACTTGTAGCAAATGTACTTTCTTATTATAGTATATTTAGTATGGAGTATTTGACAACTGTGTATTTGTGAAGATGCCCCTTTGAAGGTGAAATGTTGAAGTAGAATGAATAATTTCAATGTATTATACCTGAATTTTCACCCATTCATGGAATAGAGAATTAGAAAAAAATAAGATTAGTGATTGTGGAAATAATGCATCACTGAGTAAAGCCAGGAAGCATACAAAGGATTGCCACATCTGCTCACATCCATTTTCTAGCTCTCATGTGTGTTGCACCGAAATCACTGCTCCTTATCCACTTCCAAACCCCCACAGACCTTTCCATGGTTCACCCCAGAAGCAGCACATGCCATGGTGTTCCAGTTCATTCTATTCCATGCACGCCTTTCTCCCTCCTGCTTGTTCAGGCCCCAGTTGCTCAAAATCTTTTTCACTCTATCCTTCCACCTTCAATTTGGTCTCCCATTTCTTGTTCCCTCCACTTCTGATACATATATCCTCTTTGTCAATATTTCCTCACTCATTCTCTCCATATGTCCAAACCATTTCAACACACCCTCTTCTGCCCTCTCAACCACACTTTTTTTTATTTCCACACATTTCCCTTTCGTTACTTGCTCGATCAAACCACCTCATCACATATTGTCCTCATACATTTCATTTCCAACATATTCACCCTGCCCCACAAGAATGGGTGAAGGCAAGCAAGTATGACTACGTACATGTGTTTGTATGTTTATGCCTGCATATGTGTCTGTATATGTGTTAATATGTATATGTATGTATGTGGGCATTCATGTATGTATATATATATATGTGTGTGTATACGAGTGGATGGGCCATTCTTCATCTGTTTCCTGGCGCTACCTTGCTGATGCAGGAAACAGCAGATTTGGATGGTATTGTAGTGGAATTTATTAAAAAAGTGGGGGACTGTGTTGCTGACTGGTTGTTATGGACATTCAATGTATGTATGGATCATGGTGAAATGCCTAAGGAGTGGTGAGACACATGCATAGTGCCATTGTACATAGGCAAAGAGGATAAAGGTGAGTGTTCAAACTACAGAGGCACAAGTTTCTTGAGTATTCATGGGAAATTATAAGGGAAGGTATTGATTGAGAGGGTGAAGGCATGTACAGAGCATCAGACTGGGGAAGAGTGGTGTGATTTCAGAAGTGGTAGAGAATGTGTGGATCATGTGTTTGCTTTGAAGAACGTATGCTATAAATACTTAGAAAAACAGATGGACTTGTATGTAACATTTATGGATCTGGATAAGGCATATGATAGGGTTGATGGAGATGCTGTGTGGAAGAGAAACTGGAATCTTGTTTAGGTGCTAAAGATTCTTTTCTTTGTAACAGTTGCCACAGTCGCACTAAGGATTGTTCTAGTATAGAACACAATTTTCACATTTGAGGTTTGAATATAATTCTTAAGCTGAGTGACTTATCAACTTTCCTAGTTTCATCTTGAATATTAAACACACACTATGCCATGCTGTTCTGTTTTCCCTTTTGTAGATTTAGCTTTGTTGTAGCTCCTAAGAACTGGCTGCTTTAACACCTTTTGTTATTTGCTAGACTAGGGGTTCCCAAACTTTTGAATCTGTTGAC
>JAUUDZ010444793.1:0-12935 GCA_032361705.1 Panulirus versicolor
AGTTATATATATATATATATATATATATATATATATATATATATATAATCGTGACGCCCCATCTCTTGAACATTTCCTATCAAGCAACTTTTAAATCTATCTATGCTGACCACAATTACCATTTTCTTGGTCAAGTTTTCCATTTATCCATCACTCTTATCATATGAAAGTACTTATTTCTATCGTTAAGTCTTTTGGATGCTCTATTCTTACATTTTTGAAATTGTTTCCTTCTACGTCTTCCGTCTGGTTTAAAGAATTAAAGCTTGTGATCAGATCACCCCTCACTCTTCTATCTTCCACTGTGGGTAAATTGAAAATCTCTAACCTTTCCCTATAACTCAGCTCTCTCTTAATTCTGCTTTACTCTACAACTCTATGCGTTATTTGTGCTTATTTAGGAGCGCTGACCAAACTTGAGAAGCATAATCCAACTTCGAGTCAATTCAGAATGTCGGCCGCTTGTTGAGTGTGTCCCTAACCACTTGCTTGAATGTTGTGTATTACATACTTGATTGTCAGTTTGTCTTCTTCACTATTGTCCTAATGTGGGACTGTGGCGACAGGCCAGTACCGATCTCATCTCCAGACTCCCTTTAATGCACACGTTCCTGTAGTTTATTTCTTAATAATGATCATATTGATTATCTCTTTTGGCTGTGTCCCATTCTCTTTTTCTTTTACATTTACTGGAATTGAATTTCATTCAAATTTCGTCACGCCAGCTTTGGAATTTGTAGGTCTTCCTACAAGTCTATGCTATCCTCATCGCCTTTTTACTATCTCCATTAGCTTGGCGTTATCCGGAAACACTCTTAGGTAAGATTCCAATCTTTCTGACAAGTCATTCACATATTAAGAGCAATAGTCCCAGGGTCGAACCCTATGGCACTCCAATGGTGACTAAAACCCATCTGGAGAGGGTTTAATTAAGATAAACTTTCTATCCATCTAAGTAGCTGTCTCCCCATTAATCCTGCCTGATGATCCAATTTTTTCCCAACTAGTGTCAAATATCTTTCTGGTAATCATGGGACAAAAAAATACACCCAGCCCTCTCTTTCGTCAACAGTGAAGCTCACTTTCTCGTAGAAATTTAAGTGGTTCGTAAGACGTGACCTCCTTTCCTTGAAACCAGGTTGTCTCTCGTTAGGTTTTTCTCCTTTGTAGGAAGTCATCCATTTGCTCTCTAATTATCTTCTCCATTGTATGTGTGTGTATGTATGTGTGTGTGTGTGTGTGTGTGTGTGTTGCTTATTTTCACTTTCTATCAACCCATACGCGTAAGTGAGAGCGTGCGCGCATTTCGTTTGCTTCTCAGTCAGTGTTCGTGTGTTGACCGTATGTTGAGCAAGCTACTTAGTTCCGTCAGTGACTTTCCTCATTAGCAGGGTGGAGTGCGCGCTCCTGAGTCATGGCTGACGTTAACATTAGCAGTAAATATTTGGGCACTTTCTAAACAAGGGAGACCAAAGCAGCATAAGGGCGACAGCTCACGATACTCTCCCTAAAGAAAACGTACCTTAGCGAGCATGAGGCAGGCTACTGGAGAGCAAGTCGAGGGAGAAAACTCCTTAAAAAATCTTCATCCAACGTAGTAATTATGACAGAAAAGTTAAGATACGTTTTGGAAACATATGTGACACTTTGGGGTCTCTTGTCTGGCTTGCTTCTGTGCTAATGGCTCTGTTGTCCGGTATTTCTTATCGTGTCTATCAATTTACAAGAGGTAAAAGCAAAGGAAGAAGGACATGTTATCATTTGCTTATCACTCCATATCATATGAAAGATTTACTTCTGTAATACATTACTTTTCAGTTCAAGCTTCTGCTACACATGGCTCTAGGTGACTTGGGTTTGAAAATTCAGCTTTCAGTGTTTTAAGAGGTTGATTATCCAAAAATACTCACTGACGTGGTCTTTAAATGGTAAGATCTCTGATCTGGATTTCCTAACGCTGCTGATATCTACTCAGCAAGAGAAGACTTATGGGAATATGTGGGCAAATAGACACAGAAAAGCATTTATGTACGTATATGTGAGTTATATGTATGCACAGACAGATTAT
The DNA here is from genome assembly GCA_032361705.1 of Panulirus versicolor. Classification (NCBI taxonomy): domain Eukaryota; kingdom Metazoa; phylum Arthropoda; class Malacostraca; order Decapoda; family Palinuridae; genus Panulirus; species Panulirus versicolor. The sequence continues at coordinate 2,069 of JAUUDZ010444793.1, forward strand.
TCAGACGCACGAGCCAAGGCGTAGTCAAAAAGATATATCAAGAGATAGAGAGGTAAAGAAGAGAATATCTAGTCAAACGCAAAATACATACATGTATTTGAAGGAAAACAAAATAAGATTTCAGATTCATGAATGTATAAGAATATACAAATGATGGTTGTCTTCTACAATGCTAAAGAGGACGATACGAGGAGGAACAGAAAGATTAACGCAGTTAAACGTAGATACAGAAACCCAAATCATAAAGATGCTTATCTACCCACAAATACACATAGACACAAAAACCCAAATTATAAAAGTGCTTATTTACTCACAAATACACATCATCAACTGGGTGTTGTTGTTTTCATGTTTAGAAAGTACTGTTGCCTTAATTGAGCCTCATTTACCCAGTAATGCACAGACTCCCTGACCTAATTGTCATACGAGCTTGTCTAAAAAAGTCAAGGTTCTGACGGTAAACAAAGAGCATTTTCGTAATGATCAGATTGACCTTACTGTTGCTTCCTGAGGTTACAGTTAGTCATCAGCTTCTTTTCTTTGTGTGTTCTTCAGTGCGGTTGTGATGTACATATTGCTTGGGACTTCCCAGGTATTTACCTTAAGATTATCGCTAATTTCCTCATATTTTTTCTAGTTGATATATTTTCTTTTGTTATCCCGTATATCAATATACTCACCAGAAGTTTCTTTGTTTTGCTCCTCTCCTGTTAGAATCATGATCATCCTTTTTTTTCTTTATTGTCTCAGTTCCTTGTCCCTCAGATACACCTGCCAGCTGGCCTGCTGCATCACGCTAGACGGGTTCGTAAGTATACTTACTTACCTTAGTTTCCCCAACGGTATTCCTCAAGGTCGGGTGCTAGGTCCTCAGTTGTGTCATGAGAGACGGGTCGGTATGTGCTGGCGCAAGCTGCTGCTTCTAGTGCTGCTGATGGATGCTGCCTTTTACAGACACCGTTGCTTCTAATCTTGCTGTTGCTCCTGGTGCTAACGTTAATACATTTATCATTTACTGTTAATACTCTTACCGTTCATCATTTCCTCCTTCTTCTTCCTCATTCTTCTTCTTCTTCTTCTTCTTCCTCATTCTTCATTCTTCTTCTTCTCTTTCTTCTTCTTTCTTCGTTATTCTTCTTATTCTCCTTCCTCATTCTCCATTCTTCTTCTTCATCATCTTCCTCTTCATGCCTTCTTCTTCTTCTTCTTCTTCTTGCTGTTATTAGTCTATTGCTTCTATTAATCTACTGCTCACACCGCTGTTATTGTTGTTGCTTCTTTTGTTCCAGCGGACTGCCTTGTTTTAGTCGCCAACGTTATTGTTGTTCTTGCAGTTGTTATGAGTGTTGTAGCTGTTATTACTGAGGCTGCTCCTCCAAAGTGTGTTAGAGTTGCTGTTGTTACTGCTGCTGTTATCGTAGCTTTTCTGCTGAAGCTGTTCTTTTTGTCACTATCGGAAGCTATGTTGTTCTCATTGTTGTTTTTCTTGCTGCTGCTGTTCTTGTTACTGCTGACGTTCTCACTGCTGTTGCTAGTATTGTAATCGCTGATGTTGTTGTTACAGCTATACCAGTACTGTTGAGGTTGTGGTTGCTGCTGCTACCATTCCTGCTGCTGTACTTGGTCCTGTTGCTTCTGTTGCAGGTGCAAGGGCTTTATGTCGTTCCTCTTGCTCTTGTTGCTAAGTTTGGTGACGTCATCATGGCTTATCACCTTGTTGCCACTGTTGTTGTAGATACTGTTGCTGTGACTGACTAACATCACCGCTGTGACTCTTACTGTTGATTTTCTTTTGCTCTTCTTACCGTTGGTCTGGATGGATCTGCATTTCTTACTGTTGCTGCTATTACTGTTTTTATGACTGCTGTTTTCTGGGCTGTTCCGCTTGTTGCTGTTACTGTTTTCACGGTTGCTGCTAGAACAGCTGCTATTGTTCTTAATTTTGTTGCTAATGTAGTCGCTGTAAATTCATTGTTTTTGCTGCTTTCCTTTCGCTAATAAAGTCGACTTTGTTACCACTGTAGACGCTTCCGTTTTCGCTGTTGGAGTAGTTATAACTACTGAGGTTATTGTTAACGTTGTTAGCACTGTTGTTATTACCTTTATTGTTGTTCCTCGATAATGATGCAGACGATGGTGTTAATGCATTTTCGTTGTCTCGGTGTTACCTTCGTGTCGCTGTTCAAGCTGCTACTGTGATCATGAAGCAAATTTTATATCAGTTTATTTCAACGTCAAAACTTTATGATCGAACCCGCTTACCCAGCGACCTCTCGACTCATGGCACAAAGCCCAAAAGGGAGAGAGGGAAAGTGGGCCAACAGACTTTCTATGGCGATATATTTCTCCAGCTCACAAGATTTCGTTTGCCATCAGTTCACCCAGAGGGTATCTCTGTTTTGGCCTCGTGTGAACTGTCATCGCCCACCGCACCGTAATCATACATGACGTAACTATGTTTATAGGACTGGTTTGGCTGAACGGGGTAACTGCCGTGACCTGTGTCATTGGCTCTCTCCCCTTTGCTTATTCTTGCTGGATCCATTTTCATTTGTTGTGTTTTTTTTCCCCAGTATCAACTGTATCTCCATTTTGCTCTTCCTAGGTTTGTTATTATGCTAATTTACCTCTTTTTACCTTTCTGCCACAATTACTCATTTTCTGTCTTCCAGGCTTTCCCTCTTTTTCTTGTGCTTACAGGCTCCATTTTTCTATATTGCGTTTTTTCCCAGTATTAATTCTATCTCCACTATACTCTCTCCCTTCTAGTTATAATGCTAATTCACTTGTGTTTACTTTTGTCACAGTTACTCATTTTCTGCCTTCTTCATGGTCTCATGATATCTGTCACTCATATTCGTCCATTTTTCATTAATTCTCACAATCACTTCTCTTCTCTCGTCCAGTCTCCTCATCTCTCTCAAGCACAGTACAGCATATCAAGATGAAATGTGGTTCTGATTGATCGTAATGTGTGTTCGTAGTTGGTCAGGCTGACGTATGATAATAAACGTTGTACTTGGCAGTTACTTTAATGTACAACAAAATCATTGTTTTGGTAGTGATTTGAACTTTTATCTCTATTTTCGTTTTCATGTTCTATCTATTCTAGCTATGCTTCTTATCAAGCACATAGTTCTCAATTCGCATTTAGTTTTTATCTTGATGACCAAAATAAGCAAGAATTGGTCTCATTATGGTTTGATAGAGTAATGACCTTGACTTCTCACGGGTCATTCCCTCTGGAGATGGTATAAGATAACATCATTTTTACTTTACAGTTTTATTGTCATTTACTTCACCCTCTTTTCCAGCTCCTTGCTCTCAACAGACTCCAAGATAATTGGAAGTCTGCACCTGTGCAAGGCTTGTTGCTTTTGCAATAATGTAATTCATTTCCTCCCTTCTAGATACTATCATCGCTTCTTCTTTTGAAGTATTTGATTTAAGACCAAGCTCCTAAGAAATGATGTGCCATAAATCTAACATCATCTGGGGGTTCACACCTAAACTTGCAAGTTTTTCCTCACCATTTATATATACAAAGACTTTAGTGAATTCATATTTTTACGTTGACGGAAATGCTCCTCCCTTGCTTTAGAAATTTTATCCAATAATAGAATAGAGGAGTGGTGATAGATGACTCCTATGTTAATCCTGTCTTGTACAACAAACCATAAACCTTTGCTTGTGTGTATATTCCAGGGGGTTTTGCCTGTTCATACATATTGTTATACCTTGCCTCAGTGTTTTTACGCATGCTTTAACTAGGTCAGAGATTTTGTCAAAGCGTAAGACCTGGAGGTTTGCTAAACGCTTTTTTCTAATTTAGAAAGCGCACATTATGAATGAGATCAAAATCCCACTACTTTTCTTTCGGCTGAACATAATGAAATCTGTAGTGTTTTGTTTGCTCGAAAGTCAAATTACCATTAACAGTTCACTAGCTTTAGGTCAATAATGCGTTTATAAAGTCTTCCATCATGAGACAGGAGGGGAATTTCTATGAAAGTATCACATTCTGTACTGTCACAATTTTCAATACGTGTACCTTGAAGCCTTAGAGTATGTGATCGAAATAAAGAGGAACCAAAGAACTACGAATTGACTTCTACATAAGAAGTAAACTGTCGAAGACAAAGTCTTCCACTAAGCAAAGATATTAACGCAAATGGATATGGTGACGTAAAATGAGACAAAAAAAAAATAAGACAAGAGAATCAACGATAAACTTGGTTCCATTAATCCGTACAAAGGCTCAGACCAGCTCCTTGTGTCTGCCACATACTGTCTACAAAGACCAACTCTCTACTGCAATCCTAGACGTAGGAAAAGTAGAAGGTAGAAAGTCTACTAAGAGCGAAGGGGGTAAAGACGGCAATGGTCAGGTGTGTATATATGAACATTCACTAGAACAAAACCTTACTTTTTCCATGGAAGGAAAATGGTCTGTGTTGGTTGAAACCGCTCGTCAACTTGCACAAGCAATCATAGGTGTAAAGTATTTTGGTATTACGAGGAAAAAGATAGTTCTGCCAAAACAAAAGTTTTGTAGAGATTGTCCAGCAGAAAAATATATGTCAAGTGAGTAGCCGGAACAAGGCATGTAACAATCATTGCAGATTTATGTAGTGAAAAGTCATAATGCGAAAAATGAAACACAGTCAATAAGTTACTCTACTGAATTTGCTTACCTCTGGAAATAAGCAAATTGTTTCATATGATCGCTAAGCAAGTGTTATAACAGTTGCTAGAGTTCGGAAAGGTCAGGGAAATGTGAAATGTCAAATTTCCTCGTAGAGGAAGCGATAGCTGAAATAGATAAAAACACATGGAGGTGAGTATTAAGAAAAAGATATAGATGATAAGACTTCTTACGAGAGTCAGTGGGAATATTAGGTAAGTGGAACAAGAAATCACCTTCTTAATGTGTTAGATACCAATGAAGAGAAATTTTCCTTGTAATGATTAAAGCCGACGAGTATACACCTTTCAGGGGAGCAGGGGAAGATCATGATACTAGTGAGATCATGATGATACCAGTGAGAACATATGTTTTTGGCTACTATGACCAAATACATTCAGCTCATTATTCAGTATTTAAGTAGACTTCAAGGGTCAGCACAGCGACGGCTCTCGGCTGAATGGCAACAGTGATTGTAATATTTCAAGTTGTAGCGGAAATGGTTGTGGATATATGGTGGTGATGGATATTGGTAGTGATGGCGTTAGAAGCATGTGTTGGTAATGTCTGTGGAGGTGGTAATGATAGCGAGTGTTGGTGCTTTAATGGTGGTTACAGAAGGATGTGGGGCAACCTTATGGAGAGGTGGGAGCATGCTGAGAGAGTTGTACTGAAATGGAGGTAAAGATGTGTGCTAACCAGGCAAAGACAACCACGGCTAACAAAGGGCATAGGTGTGTTTTTTACGTTGAAATAGAAGCGCAGACCTGGGGAAGAGGGGTTCATGCCGTTGGTGGGGTAAGGAGACGTAAGGATATTGCAAGGAAGGAACCCTGTTGACGGTGGGAGTTCAAGATCGCACTATCGGAAAAGGAGGGTGTAATAACAAAAGGAGCACTTTGCTCATATGAAGGGAGAGGGAGATGTGATGACAGAGGTGGTATTATGGCATACAAAACAGTATGGGGAAATAGTGGATGAGTTTTTAATGACGGGTTGAGAAAGAAGGGAGAATAATGAGTCGAGAAAGGTAATGGAAGGAGGGTGCTAATTGGATCAAGGTTAGGTTCAAAGTTAAGGAGAGGAGAAATGAGCATAGTGAAGGAGGAGGAAAGGGGGTATACTGAAAGAAATTGAGAGAGAGTTTGCTGACGGTGATGGGGGGGGATTGTCCCAAAGGAAGGGATGGGAGCATGAGGACGTTGAGTGAAGTAGGGGGTCCTGTCGTCTGGTGGTTGATGGAACATGTGTGAAAAAAGATACCAAATGAAAGATTGAAAAGTATAGTAACATCAACAGAATTGCAAAAAAGAAATAGTGAAGTAAAGGAGAAATGAATCAGCGGTACCCATGAAAATAGTACCAAGCTGTTTCAGAAGTTCTAAAGTTCTAAAAACAAGCGAAAATATCAAAGAAATATAGACTGTAACTTATTGGAGAGATTCAACAGGAATTTATGTGGAAAAGAGGAGGATATAGTGCTAAAAAATAAAAACCCAGGTTATTTCGAAACTATTAGGAAAGATGAAATCTATACATAGAAGAGAGAAAAGAAGAAAATATAAAAACAGAGGAGCAAGCAGAAAAACCCAAAGATTATCCAGCTGAAAAAAGTTGTGTCAGGGTTGTCCAGGCAGTTCTAAACCTGTCTAGGTGTTGGTGCTAATGTTGTCCTAATTCTTTTTTCCCTTTAGTGCCGGTATCAAAGACTTTCAGATAGTCTTCAATACAAAAGTTTATGGTAAATTTCCTAGGTTGTTCATGCAATATTTATACCTCCAGTTGTGGCACCAAGATTGTCCAAGTTGTTTATATATCTGATGTTAACGTGAATGTTGCATTTTGTTGCTCGCAACTCTTCATTGATAAAGCCAATGTTGTCTAGGGAGTTCCGGCTTCCAGCTGTGGAGCTAAAGCTGTCCAGGCACTACATTATGAACCTTTAATGGTAATGACAAAGATGTCCACATGGTTTCCTTCTATCCCAACACACGCACATAGTAATAGAAAATAGCAATCACACACACACACACACACACACACACACACACACAAACACAAACCCTACATACACACAAACATCCATATGAAGATACGCACACGCACATGCTAACGCAAACTTACACATACATGCAATCAAACACATCCAAACACCAACATGGGTATGACGACAGGAATCAGTTAAACACAGTGTGTGTGTGTGTGTGTGTGTGTGTGTGTGTGTGTGTGTGTGTGTGTACGATCATTTTCTTTTCTATCCTCCTAGTTCCTGTTCCAGTACATGGCGTGGGGCTTGCGTGATCAGGGCTCATCAGTTCTGTAACCGACGGTACATAAGAGGGTAATGTGGCTGGTATTATATACGACCGCTGTTGATGCCACAGCTACAGACACACACCAAGTACCCATGTGAAGCTTAGTATAACCTAAGAGGTGGACCCTCTCGATGAAAGTTCGAGTAAGACTTGTACACCCGAAGACTGTTGTAGTCAAGCACTCTACTACCCTGACGGCTACCACATCGTCTACAGGATGGTATAAAGCCTGTCGTTGTTATTCTCCTCACAGTAGCGTCTTCTTTTTTTTTTTTTGCATTTGTTTTCTAGCAGAATGGCACACTTCACCCTGTCTGCCCTAGAACGACGCCCTTTCTATACGGCTACTTGTGGGTCGTTATACTTTGCTTAGACTTCTTAGATTGCAGTGCACGATTTTCACTCCTGTTCGCATTAGACATAAGACTTAAATCACTTATGCAACTTCCTGGTAATTTACATAAGGGACTTAGAAAAGTGGATCTTCTGTATCATGTCATCAGGGGCCAAAAATGCTCGCAGGGCAAATGCAGGTGACTTCTCGACGCTGCAGTGGATAATTGTGTTTATAGTTAGGGTGTTAGAGGTGACAGTGGCGTGTATGTGGGTGGCTGTTGGTGCCCGTGCCAGTGTGTCCCGCTTGGCTGGCCAGGCGTAGCCTTCATCAGCCTCCGTGACGCCGCCACCACCATCATGCCTCCTGCTCCACCTCGCTTCTCCTCCACTCTTTTCTTCGTCTCTCCTTCAGTTCGACTTTCTTCTCCTTCTCCATCTCTCTTCTTTTATTTCTCACTTGGTGATGCTCATTGCCTCTTCCCCCTCTTTTTCTCGCCTCCTATTCTTCCCACCCGACCATTCTTCTCTCAACTTCCATTCCTTTTTTCCCATATTCTTCCTTCCCTCTATCTCTCAGCTTTTTATTTTCCTTCCCTCGTTTCCATTCATTGGTTCCTCAATTCTAAGACATTTTTACTTCTCACCTCTTCTATTATGGCACATCTTCCTTCCTCCTCTTCTTCATCTCTTCCAGGACAAAATTAATCTTTATATAACATTCATAGTCCCAAGAGAAGCCATCAACATAAGGCATGTTACTATTATTTGTATACATTTTTGTTAATGAATTTCTTGCCTTCTCGTGGTTGTCTCCATCCATATTGAGGGAGACGTAATGTTTTTTTCATTTTCTTCATCTACCTTTTTCACCCAACAACCAAGGTTTTCGCACCATCAAGTCATTTTCGGTTGATTTAAAACTTCGATGTAGTTTGGTTCGATAAGCGCAGATACCTTTTGTCATTCATTGATTTAGGTCTTTTAAAGGATTCAGTGGGTGAAACATCAAACTCCGTAACGTAAATGTAGCGCTGCCGTTGCTTATGATTCTCTATACTTGAGACGGAACACTACTTGGAGATGCCATTTCACATGACCCATCCAATGCACGGAAATTGTATACAACTTAAGCCATTTCTACAGCTCTAAAGGGGTAAGCCATTCTACAGCTCTAAAGGGGTAAGCCATTTCTACAGCTCTAAAGGTGCTACAGGTCACTAAAAGACAATTGTTTTTGTCATTTCTGGGTCATATTGAAACCAAAGTTCAAGGACATCTGTTTAAATGTGCCAAAGAATTCTTATATCTAATTCGATCTGATCATGTGTACCATCACCTTAGAAGTCGGAGACAAACAAGAACACAGTTTGGTGCTTTTTAGCCATTACTTGACAATATTTCGGTCAAAGTCACCGAAATTTGGCATAAAGTTATATTTCTACATACCCCACAATATGTTGATAACTACTTTGTGACTCCATAACTTTTAGGTTTGTTTTCTTTTGTGGTCAAACGTAATCAACTTTTGAAATTTCATTTAACTCAAATCCATTCAGTGTCCTCCAGTGTTGATGAAACTTAGTGCAGATACTTTCAAAGTCCCATACAATGGTGAGAGAATATGTTCGGAATTCGCATTGTGCTTATTCTTCTATTGGGATCAAAATGTACACTTTTAGTTTTAGGCCCAATTTTTTGTAACATTTTGGCTTACGTTGCTGAGATTTGGCATAGAGAGCTCTTACTTCAGTTCCAACATTCTCAGTATATGGTAAATTCTCTAATTAATCTTTATGAGTCACGACAAACAGACCTTTAAGGAACACTAGTATGACTGCGTTACATATACTTTAACAGGGCAAAGATTTTACTACCGTTTGCGCTAGCTAAATTTCTTTGTCCATCTTCAGTTCCTGTCCAGGGTTTTCTATTCTCGACCAACATTTTCCTTTGAATTCTTGTAGATTAACAGAAAGAAAGGGTCCTTAGAATAGACAAGAACCATCATCTGTGTTCTAATCATCAAATGTTTTAGATTGCGTTACACTGAATCTTTAATTTCCCACATGGCAATTAAGATTTGTGTGTAGGTAGGTCATACAGTAGCCAGCCCATGGTAGGCCATAAAATAGCAAGCCATGGTACGTCATACAGTAGCCAGGTCATAATAAACCATACAGTAACCAGGCCATGGTAGACCATACAGTAACATACAATGACTCAGTATATTGTGAGGAATGGCAGTGGCGTCTGTCACCTTGTGAAGAGAAGCTGTGAAGATAACGTTGCTGGGCTGATAATGTGGGGCCTGCTGGAGAATCTGCGTGAGAACTGTGATATAAAGGCCGGGTGGTAGTGTGGCGTATTAGAAATAGTGATGTAGGACTGTTGAAGTTCAGTCTGGTGACGGTATTATAACATCTATCTGTAAGGTGGCCTATTGAGGAACTCATATGTGAATGATGACAGTGAAGGCCATTGGTAATGTGGTCTGTTGAAACACCGATGTTGTACCGAACGGAGGTAATGTGGTCTGCTGCAGAACAAGTGTGAATATGAATGTCTTTAAGGTTGGTAACAGTAGTGTGCTTTGTTGAACGAGTGTAAGACCAGTGTCGTCTTATCTCACACGTGGGGTTAGCAAGGTATGACTATCTTAAACGTCACGTTGGTTTGATCTTACATTTTGTACTACCGTGCTTTTACACGAGTCCATTCTGTACTACCGTGCTTTTACACGAGTCCGTTACTGTTCACTATAAATCTGCGTTAATACAGAGTGCTTTGCGTCTCTGTGAGATCGCGTCTCTAATCGCCCGGTATTCACCCACATACTGTGAACACATGCTGTCTTTCGGAGTAGAGCAGGAAATCACTTTTTCTTATTCTTTCCACCATCAATCAACAACAGTCGGTCTTTTATCACGTCACTTCTGTCTGACATATGAGCGATTGTTATGTCATCCTCACCACCTGGTTGTCTGTCTCTGTCGCTGTCTAACCCACTGTCGGCTAGACAGTCGACTGACGAAAGGCATCCGTCACTAATGTTTTGGATGTGTCAAGATGACGTGCTCATGATGAGCGAACTCGCCTGCAACTCACCAATAATTTCCTCGTTCGTTATAAGTCAGGGGGACACATCCTGGATGAAAAAAGATATGTAACTAGGACAGTAGAATGCATAGCTTCATATTCAGTAAACGTGGTCTACAAAATCTTCATATGACCGTAGAGGAACGATATGCTGAATGTAACTGATGTTTTCAGAGGAAGAGGGCAAAAGGTGATTGGTGTGGGGGCTGGTGTAAGGTAGCCTATCCTGGCAGGAGAAGTGATTTCTCTACAATATAAAGACTGTTCCTTTTGTAGTGGGAATTCCTTATTCTGGTAATGATCGATGTTAGTATATGGCTGAGGAATTTCTTTTGACTTTTGATAAGAATTCAAGCCAAATAGAGCGAGAGAATATGAGTGTCATGATAGACTTCCGGGCTATGAGGAGCATTGCTTTCAAGGTTAAACGTAAGAA
>JAUUDZ010444815.1:0-12934 GCA_032361705.1 Panulirus versicolor
TCTCTCTCTCTCTCTCTCTCTCTCTCTCTCTCTCTCTCTCTCTCTCTCTCTCTCTCTCTCTCTCTCTCTCCTGTGAACCACCGGGTCAACTGCGGCTCTGAAATATTCCCATATGAGCTTAAAACAGCCGGGGAGGAAAAGTTAAAATGCATGATTTTGTATGTTACTTGAAGATCTGAAGTCTCAACAAGCACACAGCTTCTTGAGAAAAAGACGTGGAAATTATACTCGAAATATATATGAGTTGACTGAAGTCGGTCTGGAGTGGAGTGGGTGGGGGTGGGAGGAGAGGGTTATAGAATTATGTCTTGAGTTTTTCTAAGGTGTTTCCAGATCCAATAATGACCTGCCGGTCGAGGACCTGGAGGAGAAACCACAAGACTGTTCTCTGAAACACACTTCAGCTCAGGCGTGTGGCCTCGGGGTGTTAGAAGACGTGCGCTGTCACCCGCCACATAGGGCTTCCCTCTCCCGCCGGTATGCCATGTCCAGGTGCGCCGTTGGCAGGCCAAGGACGGCGGCGGTGTGGTGTGGCTCCTGCTCCCTTCTCCCACCCCCGTGGGAAGAACTGTCATACGGACCACACACTCTCCTTTTTCTTGGACACTTGGAGGACGACGTCTTCCGTCGTCTTGTGTCATGACTCCTCCCTGGCCTTCACCTGCTGGTGCTGAGGACGAAGGCTTCTGTGTGTGTGTGGGTGTGTGTGTGTGTGGTACACTTTATTAAGATTGGTTGCCAGTCACGTACATGATGACTCTGTACGAGGCGACGTAGAGAACCTCCAAGTGATGGATGACATTCGAGTTGATTAATGAAAGATGCTTGATAGGGTCACAGATGACTAATGGATGAATGCCGCTCACCTGCCGCAAGACAGATCATGAGGTTGGGTACGATGATGAGGTTGATCCCAGAGAGATCAGGGGGTATTCCTCACACAATTTCCATCGAACTTTCCCTCCTCCCTCGTTATATCCCCCCAGGCGGAGGGAACCGACGCCTCCCTCTTGTTACAAAGTCGACAGGACACTACGGCCGGTGTGACGAGTGCGGTCTACCACGCCCCTGACGAAGGCTGTTGCTGCCCTGTGGCACGCAGCGCCGCACACCCATCACTTCCTCAGTGTAGACAGTCAAGGTGTACACACGTCTCCCCGCCTCGTTCGTACCTATCATCTCTCTTGGTCGCCCCCGTCTCGGCTCGCGCGGTCTCCCGCCAGGTCAGACGTCCTTGTGTTGTGTGTTAAGCTCTCTGGATCTCCTTGCCTCACTGGTTCCGTCCTTGCCCCCACCCAGAGAGAGAGAGAGAGAGAGAGAGAGAGGGAGAGGGAGGGAGGGAGGAAAGGAGGGAGCTCTTCCTTCCCCCTCGCAGGAACAGAAAACCTGTAGCCTCGTGTGTTTTATGACCGGATTATTCAAGGGTAAGGAAATCGTCGCGTCAAGCGAAGAGACTTAAGGGGTTTTGATGTATTGATGGGCATCACTGTAGTGCTTGAGCAGGCCACCAGAGGGGAGGAGGAATACCTTCATAATGGACGGGACGTTCACAGTCCCCATGGAGGAACGAAGGAGATACAGAACGACAGGAAGGAACTTCATGATAAAAAGGATGTGTTCAAGTTTCTCGCACGTAGGAGAAATGAAGAGATATTGGAGCGATGGGATTTGATGACCTTTTTTTTTTTCCTGACGAAGATGGGAACGTTGGACCTCTGGTGGCACCCTCCCTCCCCCCCTCCTCCTCCTCCCCCCCGGGGGAACCATGTGGTACGACGAACCTTGCGAGCGTTCACAGCGAGAGGGGCCCCCAGCCCCAGGCGGCGGCTGCTGTTAAATGTCGTGCGCTTTGTCTTCAGCACGTGGGAAGGACGAGTGACAGGAGAGACTGGTGCTTCAAGGCGATTCTGATCTGTAAAGCGAAAAAATATATATATCTAAATCTAGGAATAGAAACAGGACAGGAAAATAGAGCAGTAGAAACAGATTAGGAAAAACTGGAGGCATCACTGGACGAGGCCGGTGACATACTACCTTCGTTAAGGAAACATATATATTAGAGGACATTTTATGGTTTCCTTGGATCCAGACAGACTCATACATATACTGGGAACAGGTAGAGATGATTCAAGTTATGTTGACTCAGACGTTGTAGTCCATACTGGAAATAGATTGGGATGATCAGTTTTCTGTGGACTCAGAACGTTGACTCGACGGTTCATATTACGAGTGTATTCAATACAGAACAGGTCAGGTCCCTAACACCTTGTGATGAGGGTGACCTCACACTCTTACGTAACTTTAAGTATGCCGACTCCACCGAGGAGCACAGGATGCTTTTGGTATAGGGAAGGGTGCCTTGTACAGCATTCAGGACCCGGAGAGTTCGAAGCCCAGAGACACCGGATGAACCAGTGGACGACACCCCCCACCCCCGGCCCCTCACTGAACCCTCAGAACTGTGATTTATAATGAGGATCTCCAGACGTCGCCTTACAAAACACGGTGGCTGCTGATGTGACCATAGTAGGCTGCGGGACGCGTCCAGGAGACTCGTCCGTCGCGTGGCAACGAAGAGGAGGAGGAGCAACCAACTCTCTCTCTCTCTCTCTCTCTCTCTCTCTCTCTCTCTCTCTCTCTCTCTCTCTCTCTCTCTCTCTCCTCCGTGTGTGTGTGTGTTTGGGCGCGGGGTTCCTGTAGGAGGGCCGGGGGTCCGAGGCGGACGGCTCCGGGTAAGGCCAAGTGTTGGGCCAGTGTTTTCCACGCGTATCGGGTGATGATGTGCCTCGAGTTGCTCCGCCATATTTGCCGGTGCAGTTATTGTGTTGAGGATTAGCGAGTGAGACGCGTTTGCCCGGTGAGGTGTGCGGCCTGGCTGGGCCCGGTCGGTGTGCCTACCTACGTGCATGGCTGACACAACTCAGCGTTGACGATTCGACTCCTCCGTCAGCTCGAAGGTACGACGGTCCTTGAGAGTGACGGTACGACCCTGAGGTACGACGATCTATGAGCATGACGGTACGACCCTGAGGCACGACGGTACGACGGTCCTTGAGAGTGACGGTACGACCCTGAGGCACGACGATCTATGAGCTTGACGGTACGACCCTGAGTTACGACGGTCCTTGAGCGTGACGGTACGGCCCTGAGGCACGACGATCCTTGAGCATGACGGTACCCCTGAGGCACAACGATCTGTGAGCATGACGGTACGACCCTGAGTTACGACGGTCCTTGAGCGTGACGGTACGACCCTGAGGCACGACGATCCTTGAGCATCACGGTACGACCCTGAGGTACGACGATCCTTGAGCATAATGGTACGACCCTGAGGCAGGCCACCTATGAGCATGACGGTACGACCCTGAGGCACGACGATCCATGAGCATGACGGTACGACCTTTAATCACGACATCACGACGTTCCTTGAGCACGCCAGGACGACCACTGGGTATGTTGGCCGGGTCATTTTGGGGGGCAGGTCAAAGGCCAGGTTATATCGTACCCAAGGATCGCACCGTCGTCTCTAGGACCGTACCGTCGTGCTCAAGGATTGTACCGTTGTGCTCAAGGATCGTACCGTCATCTTTAAGGATCGTACCGTCGTTCTTAAGGATCGTACCGTCATATTCAAGGATCGTACCATAATGGTGCTCAAGGATCGTACCGTCATCTTTAAGGATCGTACCGTCGTGCTTAAGGATCGTACCGTCATCTTTAAGAATCGTACCGTCGTGCTCAAGGATCGTACCGTCATCTTTAAGGATCGTACCATAGTGCTTAAGATTCGTACCGCAATGCTAAAGAATTGTGTGTGTGTGTGTGTGTGTGTGTGTGTTTACTGTATATCGCAACTTAATTACATATCGGTTTTATCTTTTCGTATTAAAACGGTTCATATTATCGTTCCTGAACTGCTGTAGTTTACTCGTAAATCCTGTTTTAGAGCGGGTCGGGCCTGGCCTGGCTTTTAGTAGAAGAAATGAATACTTTTAAGAACAGGTGGGTGACCCCAGCATGCTTGTTCAACTGGTTTAAGAAGACGAGTTCCTTTGTATTTTCTGTGGGTATCGCAAAATTTGGACCAGGACACTCTCTTTGGGCGACGATTAAGGAGGTAATACTTTTACGATCGCCCCCCCCCCCCACGCCATAGCACTCAACCAGGAGGTAGGGGGGGGGGGGGTTGGTGGAGCATTGATGGTGGATTGGTGGTGGGTGGGGGAATTGTGGTAGTGGACTGGTGGTGGTGATGGTGGTGTAGTGGTAGGTGGACTTGTTGTGGGTGGTGGAGTAATGGCGATTGGTGGAATAGTGGCTGTGGTTGGTGGAGTAGTGTTGGTGGATTGGTGGAATCATGGCGGTGGAGTAGCGTTGGTGGACCTGTGAAAGTGCCTCTGTGGTTCTAACATCAAGACATAACTTGACAAGTTAAGTTTTATGGACGAATATTATCCTGAGTTTGGACATAACTTTTTAAGATAAGGTAGATTATAAAATTCTTAAGTCCGGACGTAACTTCCCAAGTTAAGTTTTTAAACGCTGACCCCACAAACCATCGTAATTCTGACATTGACCACAGACTATTGTAAGTCTGGACGTAACTGAACACTGACCACAAACCATCATGAGTCTGCACGTAACACTGACCACAGACCATCGTAAGTCTGGACGTAACTGAACACTGACCACAGACCATCGTAAGTCTGGACGTAACTTAACGCTGACCATAGACCATCGTAAGTCTGGACGTAACGCTGACCACAAACCATCGTAAGTCTGGGCGTAACTCAACGCTGACCACAGACCATCATAAGTCTGGACGTAGCTTAACACTGACCACAGACCAACGTAAGTCAGGACGTAACTTCCCGTGTTAAGTTTTAAGGCTGAGTGCGAAGCGTCGCAAGTCTGGACATAACTCCCTCAGTTAGATTTTAAGACGGCCTGCGAAGCATTGTAAGCCTGGACGTAACTTCCCGAATTTTAGTGATAAAGACTGATCATGAAATAAACCAGCCTCTCTTAGGAATGAAAAGGGCCAGGAATCGAATTAAGAAAAATGAGTGGTGTGAGGTCGAGGTTTGAGACGATGAGGTGGTGTAGTAGCTTCTGGATGAGGGCCGATCCTCAAGTTATATGAGGAGTCCAAACTATGAGATGCAGTCAGACGTCAGAAATATGAGGTCCAGGAGGCTGGTGCTGTGTTAGAATCTGGTGACAGTAAGTGCAGGATTATACGGCCGCACCTCAGTGCTCATTGCAGGATTATACGGGCGCACCTCAGTGCTCATTGCAGCATTATACGGGCGCACCTCAGTGCTCATCGCAGGATTATACGGGCGCACCGCTAGCCAGATGCCCCATGTGTACTTTCATCAAAGTTTCGTGCCCTCGGATGGCCCAAGTTGAATGGGTGGATTACATGGATGGGCCATGGGGTCAGGTGCCCCATTGTTGCACCAGTTGGGGGAAATTCCTGTAGGCGGCTGGTCGCTGGAAGGTGACAATGCCGGGCACACACACACACACTTGTGTTCCTACGGTGCGCACAGGGGGCCGGCGTGGACCATAGGAGTCAGTTGTATCGAACAAGAGGAATGGTAGTTGGAGGGGGCGCTAAACTTCAGGTCTGTCGTTGAGGGAGAAGATAATACGAACATTTGAATGAAAGAAAATCGTGAAGATTAGATCAGTTATGATGTTAATGAGAATGAATGAAATAGAGTTAGAGAGGACATTTGTAAATTTCAGTGACTAATGATCTAAGTAGAACCGTCACTGAATTGTCGAATGATCTTCAAGATGAAGGAGTTTGATGGGGTGGAGGTTAGTCAGGTTCCTTCTCAGGGTAGAGAACTGCCCAGTGCTACCTCGCCTGATGCGGTGAAGTGAGGCCGGACCTGGCCGGAGTGGAGAGCGAGGTCTGGGCCATCGTGAAGGAGTCGCCTGTGTTCACACCTACCCTGTGGTGGCCAAGGGGGGAGGTGACGCTGTCCCTCCAAGGGTACAGCACAGAGTGTGTACCGTCGTCATGGTCCATGTGGTTTTGTATTGCATGGCAGGGTAGGGTAGGGTAGAGCAGGCGGTCATGCAGCACCTCCTGTGGTGTATGGCAGGTTAGGCAGGCAGCTCCTCCTGTGGTGCATGGCTAGGCAAGGCAAGGCAGCTCCTCCTCCTTCCGTGTCCAGTTCAGCTGATGAACCAGTTCGTGTCTCCTGACGGCTGACGTCACCCCCACCCCCCTCCCCCGGATGAAAGGTGACCCGTGTGAGGAACCTCTTTTTAGAGCCAGCCGGGTTGGTGGGGGGGGGGGGGGTCATGGGGTGGCAGGAGGTGTGGGGGGAACGGGACACCCCCCTCTGATACCTTGTCGGCCCAAGACTGTGTTATGCAGATGGTATGCAGGCGGTGTGTTATATAGAGGAAGGCAAGGGTCCCGGGTGCCGGGCGTTGGCGGAGGAAGCGCCACGAGCTAGGATGGACCGACCGGCTGTGTGGTCAGTGGGGTCGGCAGACCAACAGGAGGGGGGGGGGGAAATCATTAGCCTTGTGGTGGGGAGGGGGAGGAACGGGTCAATTAACCCGGTCCTCGCCCGGACGTCTTCCTGGTCGGGTCGTGATGCCAACCTCCGCCAGATGACACCCTTCACTACTTCCTCCCGTCCCACACGTAAATCTACCCCCCCCCACACACACACACACCTCCATCCGGCACCCTCCTTCCCCATTCCCCGAGTCCCCACTCCATCGTCCCCGTCCCTTGTCCCCCTCCACGCACAAACACGAGCACGTCTCATCGCACTGATTTCCCCCAACAGGTTCGTTGGATGTCGTGGGAACGTCTTACAACCGACGCTGTTGGGGTCTGCTTCCTCACTTGTCAGTAGGGGAGGACAGACGTGGACGGCAGGAGTTCAGCTGTCGACATAACCCTACAAGCACACACACACACACACACACACACACACACACACACACACACACACACACCATCAACAAGAACTGGTGGTGCCCCCGAGCCACCACTGGCCTGTGTGATATGTGATATTCAGTACTCGACTGTTAACTTGAGGCCACGCATTGCACCCCCCTGCTCCTCTGGTCTCAAGGTTGATGAATCACCTTGAGAAGTGTACAGAGCTTGTGTGTGTGTGTGCGTGTGTCGGGCGTGGAGGAGGGAAGGGAAGAAGGGATACGGAACCTCCTGGCGAGGGCGGGCGCTCCGGAAGGAGAGGGGCGAGTTTTTAGTCAGCCAGTGGCTGTCAGGTGTGTGCTTTATGACGTGTTCCTGACCAGCACCTTCGGTGGATGTACGTGTGGTCCGGTGTCGCTACTTCCTTGCCACGATGAGGGAGGTGGTAGAAGGTGTGGATGATGGTGTTAAACACACAGTGTAATGCAGTGATCAGAGAACAAGACAGCTCGCTTACACTGATGTTGCCTTGGCGCTCCATGTCCCCTCCCTTTGCCTGTAAATGATAAGAAATGTCTTTTGGCAGACTTGACTCCAGAGGAGAGCGGTGTTGCGTATTGCTCGGGTCAAGCTGCCGCCAAGGATCGAACCAACAAATGGGGTCTGGTGAGCATGACCTGGACTGCGGGGCCTCCCTGTGACCTTCTGTACTCGCGTTATGTACGTGAGTTTCCCTTAGTGAGATTTATGAGTCTCTCCCTCTAAAGCAGTGTTATGTCAGCCGGACTTTGCCCCGCGTCTACTGCGCCTTGATCCACCGGTGACCCTTCCCCCTGTTGTTATTGTACCAACCGGTGTAAACAAACAGAGGCCTGGGGATTTAATTTTAGCCCACGATTAACTGCTACAACAGGGTAGGTAGATGAATGAAGAAAAGTAGTCCGGAGTGTGGGCTTTTCTTGTTTTCTTTACGCACACGAAAACTAGCTGCTTGTGTGCCCTCATCACTAGCTACATTTGTTTTGTGTGTCTCCAACACTGGCTAGATCTGCTTGTGTGCCTCCACCCCGCAGTACTCGGCAACCTGCTGCGTCACATTAAGTACTGTTTGGTCGTTGGCAACTTATGAGGGTGGGCCGTTTTGATAACTGTTTCTTTCCCGACACTCACACCTCAAAGCTGTCTAACTCCCACCCCTCTCATATTTTTCCCAGGAATGACCAGGGACATTTCAAAGGACACTTCTTTTTCTCATTTCTTCCAAAATTCTTCAATACCTTCCCTTGTCCCTTTTTTGTTTTCTCTTTCATTAAGCTCACTATATTCCAATGAAGGCTCGGCCCTTGATGTGGACTTTCGTCCGTGACTGGAGCCTTCAACGTAAAAAAAAAAGGGGGGGGGGGAGGGGAATATAACACCACATATTTCTATTCCGTTAGCTCAGCGTACACGATTGATACAACGAATGCCTTTATCGCCTACCAGTTCGCTGTGCACCCCATGCTCATCGTGTGAGCGGTAGCGCAAAAAAGAAAACGGGTGTCACAAAGGGTCTTTGTTTAATTAAGGCTTTGATGGCTCGCCCGCCCCACGCCTCTGTGTCATCCCAATCGCGACTCTCCTTTTGAGAGATGCTGGTGTAGAGTCACTGATATAAAGCCCCTCGACTACTCTACGTTGGTGTCTGAAAGTCGCTGCGTGTCTGGCTGAACGCAGAGCAGGTGTAGATGTTATATAAAGAACGTAGAACAGGTACCGTTCAGTCCTTGCATACCGAAGTCAGAACATGCACGATTGTTATGCATGGAACGTGCAACAGGTGCAAGGGTTGTATAAAGAACTTGGAACAGATGTACATATATGTTAGCGAAGAACATAAAACTTGTATGAATGTTTTATAAGAAAACAAAGAACAGTTTTGTATGTTGCGGAAGAACTTACATGTATAATTGTCAGACAGAGAACGTTGAACAGGTGTTTATCGTATGTAAAGAACGAAGAACATGGACAAATGTTATGCAGAAACTAGAACAGGTGTAGATAGTTAAAGAACGTATAACCGGCAATAACAGGTTCAAGTGTTACGTAGAGAACTTATAACAGGTACAAGTGTTACCTAGAGAACTTATAACAGCTACAAGTGTTACGTAAAGAACTTATCACCACTACATGTGTAACATAACGTTATCCTCCATCCACTAGGACAAGGTCACGTTGCTGTGACGAAGGAGCGTGGCAACACTGTAGGGCTGGTGTTGTGTACCCAGTTGTTACACTGTAGGTCTGGTTTTGCTTGACCACTGGGCTGAGGTACAAGTCTTGTGTTGCTTGACGCTAAGGTTGTTGAGGGGGTGGGGGGTTGTTAATTCGCCGGCTGTGTTGCCTCCCCGGGGCATGGTTTAAGGGAGGGACCGCGAGAATGTGAAGGAAGCCCTTAGGGGAGGGAACAGTGAGAAAGGGAGGGACTGTGAGAATGTGAAGGAGGACCTGATAGGGAAGGGTACAGCCTGAGATTTCCAATCAGGCCTTTGAGATAGCGCGTCAGAATGAGACTTTAAGCGCGAGGGCGCGAGCCTTTGAACGCAACGATACGGTGTGAGCACTGGCGGCACGACGCTTGAACGCGTCAGTACGAGTCTTAAGCGCGACGGTGCGACCGTTGAACGTGGCGGCACGATCCTTGAGCGCAACGTTACTATCCTTGAATACGACTTAGCGACCCTTGGGCGCGACGGTGCGATCCTTGAGAGTGACGGTACGATCTTTGAGCGCAACGTTAAGATCCTTGAATACGACGTTACTAACCTTGTGTACGATGGTCTGGTCACGTGGTCGTAGCTCGGGGTCGCACCGGAGTGATTAGGTACCTCCGTAACAGAGAGCAGAGACCTGCATATGTGTTGGTAGAAACAAGTGACTGTGGTGTTCAAAAAGCGGCGGGAAAATATCGTAAAAAAGACGATTTTTTTCTCTTGTGGATTTGACGGATGAGGGAAGAGATGGTGGTAGGGGAAGGAGAGGCGGTGAGATTGTTGGCCGTGGGAGGGAAGGAAATGGAAAAGTGTGAGAGGTGTGTTCAATCAAGGGAGGGGAGCTGCTGCTGGCGGCGTCGTGTGGCACACGCGAGATGAAGAGAGGCCTACGGGGTGAGGCAGGGCTTTTGGGGGAGACGACGAGTGGGGCGGGTGGCGCGGGGAGTGATGGAGACGGCTCTGTGGAAGAGTGTGGAAGAGTAAGGTGTGAGAGGCTGGTGGAAACAGGCATAGGCTGAGGGAGAGCCGGCCCGGGTGAGGCAGGGAGAGACGAAGGGAGAACAGGTCGTCAGGGGACTGGTGAACACATGCCGAGGGTGACGCGAGGCAGGGCTGCCTGAGGGAGACACGTGAGTGACGGTCGTAACATGGTGTTGAGGTGGAGGGGAGGGGGGAAGCCTGGAATGGAGGGAGGGTGTGGTGTGGTGTGAGAGAGGATCAGCGTGTGGTGTGGTGTGGTGTGAGGGAGGATCAGCGTGTGGCGTGGTGTGAGGGAGGATCAGCGTGTGGTGTGGTGTGGTGGAGGAGGTCACGTAGGGAACCAGTAGTGGCAGGAAGCCTCGTCGGGAGAAGGGATGATCAGTGCGTCTCGGGTGTGGCACGGTGGAGGGTGGAAGCAGCAGGTGTGGTAGGAGTGTGGCGTCGGGTGGAAGCCTCGTCATGCACCAGGAGTGGTGTGAAGATCAGTGTGTTGAAGTGTGAAGCCTCAGAGTGCATCGCCGCGCCAGGTGACACCCTCCCCCACAACGCCCGTAGCCGCCTCATGACCCCCCCGTATTTGGACAGCGTGAGGGGCTGGAACTGCTGACGCGGAGGGCGCCTCCGTCGCTTGGGGAGCCCGAGTGCGCAGGAGGAGGTCATCAGTAAGGCCTAAACGGGCGACTGCGGCCTCCGACAGCCTAGTTCAGCATAGAAGCGCCATAGCAGCTTGGTCCCAGCCCCCAGCTGTGCGGCAGGAGGCCTCCGACACAATCGTAAGGTAGTACTCTCTGTTGGCTGAGTCTGTCATGGTGTATACAACCATGACGTGACATATCAGTTGTTTATTAGTCCTGAGGTCATATTGTGGGAAACGATCTTAGTGTGGTGCGAAAACCTTGCCGTATCCCTGAATGTCGGCGTCATCAGCGCGGGTATACACCATGACGGAGAGGGAGGATCATGTCTACCGGGCCAAGCTTGCCCAACAAGCGGAGGGATATGACGAAATGGTGGAGGCGATGAGTGACATCAATGGATGTTGAGTTAGCAGTAGAAGAACGAAACCTTCTCTGTCAGTTGCATGCGTAGACCTGAGGTGGACATTTTTTTTTAACCCCCTGTTGTCCACATTTGTATAGGGGGAGGGCGAGTGGAGAACAGGTCACCACCAACTGTTTTGAAGAGTCAAACATGACCTCAGATCTGGTCATATCTTGTGCTGCCCGTACCCATAATGCCTCAGGTGCCTGTTGGTGTGAGGGGCTTGAAAGCGTTGTGATTAGCTTTTGCTTTGGTTTGCCCATGTCTGCTGTAGTGTGGACATAGCATCACAGATACGAGACGAGTGTACGGAGGAGCTACGTGGTTGTTAGCGTTATATAGGGCAAGTTACAGAGGTGGGCTGAGGGGCGCCCTGTTTTATTCTCGTGTTAGTGACAAGCACGGTACAGGATGGGTTCAGCACCCGTGTTTATGGATAGTACAGGAGTGTATGGGTTACCTTTTGAATAATTCCAAAGTTAGATGAGTTACCTGTTTGCCGGAGTTACCGGCAGAAATCAATGTTAGGTTACATGTGAGTTACCTGTCAGATTACATATGAGTCACCTGTTAGGTTGCACAGGTAAACTTAGATCCCCCCCCCCCCTCCCATTGTATTTAGCACTAACTTTTGACTCTGATTTGACAAAACCATTCGATAGGAAAGCCGTTGGAATGTTCAAAATTACTGCCTCGAGGTTGCTGAAAAAAAAAAAAACACCTGTGTGTTGTCACGTATGATGGTGTGAATACTGCTCTGCTGGTGTGTGGGTAGTGACCTGATACAATGACTGCCCCGTCGCTGCCGATACCCCGAAAATCACCAGAGCGTCTGAGAGACGAATCGATGCAGACATCAGCAACGCGGGAAGACGTGGGTGTTAGGAACTGCCCGTTGGTCTGGGGGGAGACCACAGCTCCAGGTTCTGCTCCTGGGTTATGTTGCCGGACAAAGAACGGAAGTCTCTCCCTTGTATTATTCATGAACTCCCTTTTTTTTCTGTGGTGACCCAGGACGAGAGAGACATCTTGCCATCGTGACGTGTTGGGAGGAGAGCATCGTAGTGTGTAGTGGTTGGTGGTGAGGGTTGATGTGGTGACCAGGGGTTGAAGTAGTGACAGCGGAGGGTTTGTGATAAGGTTGAGGTTGTGACGGGGATTGAAGTTATGAGAATGTGGAGGTTGTGATGTTGGTTGAGGTTGTGACGAGCGTGGAAGTTGTGGATGTGGAGGTGGTTGTGATGATGGGGGATGTCATGAGTTGCCTGATGTTGCGGGATTGGCCTAGCCAGAGACATCTGTTCCAGCAGACGCCTCTCTCACACACCCGTCATGAAGGCGCATGACGCACAGATTTGTAGGTCTCGTGTAAAGGAGGGAGTCCACCCTCTTTTCCCCCCCGGCTACTGATTGTAGCGCAGCCTTGCCGTGTGTGTGTGTGGGGGGAGCAGCTGGCTGGTTGGCTGCCGCATGGCACCCCCCCCCCCCCCCAGAAGACAGTGAGGAGATGGTTGACGTGGGACGCGCGTGGGGGTGGGTGCTGCTGCCTGGGTCTTCCTGGGGGGGAAAAAAAGGAAGGTGTTGTGTGAATGGGAAGGATGATGATTGGGGGGAGGGGTCGGCGGCGCTAGTGGGGGGGGGGGCCTCCTTGGGTCGCTAGCGCCCACCCTACCTTGTGGGAGGTATTTTAAAGGGACGTAAATGGGTTGGGGGCGGGCAGGAGACAGCTAGTTTAGGGAGGTGG
>JAUUDZ010444826.1:0-17642 GCA_032361705.1 Panulirus versicolor
TCTTCAGCAAAACTGTTAGAAATACTGTGTATATGATTATGTGTCTTTGAATATGAGGAGGGAGTTTTATACTTTGAGGACCAAATTATTTTATTTTTCTTGCTATTATGTAACTTTTTATGCTTCGGAAAACACTGTATTTGCTGATTCTTTGCTTAGCTTCCTTTTGATTACTTTTACTGTGTGTATATGTCTGTATTTATATGTTTAAGCAGAAAATGGTAGCATATTTCTTTATGTATGAATATAAGTTTTTATCAAATATTCTTTGTGTTGATACAGAATTATGTTACTTCGCTGCTGTTCCTTGCTTGCATTTATTGTATGAACGTGTATTGAATGCATTTATATGAAAACAATGAATAAATGCATAAAATAAGAAATGTATATTGAGGGTGAGTAGACGAAGACCTATAGCTTGTCTGATTGTTGACACCTTCATAAACATCATATTCTAATTTGCATGCTGGGACGTTACTTTCTGTCAAGTCTACATGTGCAAAATAACAAACTGCTTCAAGAATGGCTTTGGAAGGTAATATTATAGTTTTTTTTTCTAACTGGTTGATGACTTTAAGGCAATTTACAATAAAGATTTTGATGTATGGCATGTTGGTAATTTTAAGGTGGCAAGGTCGGCGGCATAGTCTCCCCTGTCTGTCTGAGCTACATGCCAAACCTCAGAGGCCATCATTCTTACGCCGCTATTCAGAGATACCATTATCGTGAGTTTCTGCAAAGTAGGTGCTTCTGCTATGGCGGTGATGGTGCTACTTTAAGAGTGGGAATATTATTTTGATGGTGGCATTTGTGCTATTTTAGTGGTGGTGGAGATGCTCTGGTTTAGTTTTTGGTGCATTTTTGAAAGAATTGCTATTTAGCTATTGATTTTGTTAAGGCATAATTGATGTTTTAGTGGAGGTGCTGTCACAGCATTTGTGTTGTCTTAATTGTTGGGTATACTTTTGTTGCAGTAGTGATATTTTGATAAGGTGATGGTGGCTATATGGAATTGAATTACTATGACTATATTTCTCCCACTAATTTAGTATAATGTGAGTAAATTTTTTTAAAACCTGTCTTAGAAATGTATAATGTTTGTTCTATCTCTCTAACACATCCAGTTTTATATAAGGACTGAGAATTTTTTACTATTGTTTCACGTCACTAGCTAATAAATGTTGAGCACTTCTTACTCATTTCAGTGGAGTTTGATTCTTTTTTTTATGCCAGAAAATTATTGCTAAGTAGCTCTGAATGAAACTAGTGGACAAGAGTCATGCAAAGATAGATGCAGTCTTGCTTTTTTTTTACATGAAAACTGGAGATGAACACCACAGAGTTTTTATTACTTAAAAAGGTGAAGCCTCCAAATGTACAGATAAGCTGAGTTTAAGAAGTTGAGCAAGACTGGAACTTTATCAAACCTTGAAATAATCATACCCTTGTTATTAAAGCCCATGAATGCAAAGTAATCAACCAACTTCATGAGTATCTCTGTTTAGCTCCAGCAAAATCACTCAATCACTTTCTTGCAACTTAAAAGTGCAGTTTTCACACAGGAATGTTGACACAACAGTTAATATTAATATCACTTATTGAAATGGATAAATTTTATTTCTCTACTGTTCATAAAGTAGGGCCACCGTGGTGGACAACTGGAAAACTTGCTTGTCTGTTCAAGTCATGACATGCACACCAGTGGACTAGTGAATTACAATTTGTAAATTATTTTCCTTTTCCATCAATATGAAATGCATGATGAATAAAGATAATTTAGATAGGCCCTTTTAAGCATCATTAGTAAAAGGAAAAAACAACAGTTCCAAGATTGGGTATTTTATATAGCAAAATGAAAATGTGAACTTGATTAATTCATTTAGCAGGTTTTCGTCAATATGGTGTACCGGTAATCTTTTCCTTTTTTGGGAAATAAAATGCTAGTATATAATGAATGCATTTTGAGTATTTTTTTAGCTATGTATTTTATTGTGGTGAAAAGCAAATCAATGTGATTCATTTCACGATCATTGCCAAGATAAGTTTAATTCTATAACCCAGAAGATGCACATCCTTTGTTTGCATAGTACTTACCACCTTTTGCAGGTTGGGATTGCAAGCCTTAATAAGTTTACCCATTTCAGTATGATGTTAAGACTTTTTGATATATTTTATCATGGTATATTATGTGTTTTGATGGTTTAGAGTTGGGTTGTTCCCTCTTATACGGCATATTGATTTGATGTTCCTTATATGGCAACTTTGAGTGAGCAGAATGATGTGAATTATTTTATATTGCTTGTGGGATATGAATCTAATAGATTTTAGCTTTGACATCATTGTAAAAGGCATTATGACTAAAAAAGTCCTACAGTGTCTTTGACTATTTCATTATCATTTGAAATACATATTCATTATAGTAAGTAAAACATATGAATTTGTTAATTGTCACTATTGCAAGACCTTTGTGTCACTTTCAGAATTTTTACCCTAATCCTTGAATGTCATTAGAGGGAATTGTTGCTCTGTGAAGCACTTGAGAGCCCCTGGTATAAATTGTTTTGCAGATGACACTAGATACAAAATAATGATAAAATCAAGAGTGCATAGATTTCAGTTTAGTATATAAATGAGCTAAAGAGAACCTAATAGAACTTAGAGATGAAACATTTGAACAAACAAGCCCTGGAGCAGTTACCAGTATGAAGGTAAAAAGATTTACATCATTATGATGAAATTTCATTATGGAGGAAACAGAATTATCATATCCACAAGATCTCATGGAATATATTAAAAAGAAAAAAAAAATGTTTTAGAGCACTATAAGAGAAACTAAGAGAATCTTTAATGTATAACCTACTGTAAAAAGATACTTGCAAAAAATGTGCTTTAATCTTTAAGAAATGACAAGACAAATGGTTAAAAACAGATAGACCCAAAATTTGTAACTATGCAGAAGGTGGTTCAGCAGAGAATAACAGTATTGTGAAACAAGTAGTATGTGCCAAAAGTGTTACAGTGTCTGCAAAAATCCTTGTCCTCCTCCCCATACATTTTCAAAGGCAGTGTCCATTCTTTTTTATTACTTTTTTATCTCTCCTTTGGCCTTGATTACCATCTGCAGGCATCTAAACATGGAAGTGACAAGGTTCTTGAAGTATTCTAGGTCTGTGTTTTAAGTCCATAGAGTCTTGATCTCCTGACTGAGGCATTGCAGAAAGCATTCCCTTGCTTTCAGGTGAGAATTTGGGCTTTCTAAAGGTAAGAGCCAACCATCTTGATGCACAGATGGAAAAAAACACAGTGCCTTGAAGCAAAATTCCCAATATGAAGTGGCAGGCTGGAAGAGTGTAGAAAGAACATTCGTCTTTCATGATAGCCTGAAGCACACTGAGGCAGGGTGCTAATGGTTACACTGTTAGAAACACTAGTCTCAGCGACCAGATGATTTTGACCTGAGAGTATCATGTGCTTGTAACACAGTAAACCTCAGCCTTTGAAAATATATGGGGGTTGGACAATGTATTTTGGGGATGCTGTAAATAGTAGTCTTGCATCATAGCAAAATTTCTTCTCTTTAATGTCATGCTGTTACTAACACTAGCATAAATGTTGGTTATAAGATAATGATACTACTGCCATGGCATCAGTGTTAGTTTTGTTGTCCTCTGGTACTATATTTTATTTGATGTTACCTTTTGAGTTACACTGTCATTGAGGAATTATATCATCCAAGAATCAAGTATTGCATTCAGTTTTTTGATGTGCTTCACGTGCTCTTTCTTTCCTCGTGTTACCATTCCTTTTTCTCCTCTTGTTCACTAGCTCCACCCATCTTTACTTCATATATAATCTTTGCTTCGGTGACCACCTTTCCACTTCTTATTCTTTGTAAATTTGTTGCATTTTCTGTTGTACTGGATCTCCCTTTTCTTGCTATATTTATCATTACTATACCACTTTTTCACCATTTATAACCTCTTTTTTTCTGTTTTTGGTTTATGTCTCCCCACTTCATTTTTTCTTTCTGTTCCATAATGGCTTACTGGGTTTTCTCTGTTGTAACTCAACTGTTTGTATGTCCACCATTTTCAAGGCATTTGATTATATTCCAAATGATTTAGCCTAATTGATTTTGGGAGTCAGAGTGATGGTGTGAACATGCTACTTGATTCTGCAAATGAATAGAGCTACAGCTTGGTTCACTTGACTGTTCATTAAATGCAGCTGTTGGAGTCCTTTGGTAAATATGTCAGTTATTACAGTTAGGTTACCTCTGGTAGTGTTTTAGTTTTTAAGCTTAGTATAAAACAATAGTGTGTGATTTAACTTGCTTTAAAAGTTTTGGAATGCTGCATTCAGTATTGATATTTTATGCTTTTGAAAGTGATTCCTTTGGATGATTATCTACCTGAACATATGATTGAATGACTGATAGGTAACTTAATTGCAGTGCTATTAAATTGAAAGAAATGATTGTTCTGCTATAATTTTTGTGTGGAAAGTTTGCCACTCATGTTCGCCAAAAGTCTAATATATCATTAGAGCCAGAAATTTAGTGTTACAAGAGATGTTAAATCTGCTTTTAGTTTTATGATAGAAATGATCCATGGTTTCTCTCAAATGACATTCTTTCCTGTGAGCTGTGAGAGATCCTCTTGCCATCCTAGGGGGGTTAGACATCCAACAGTCTATATATTTATTACAGGATCACTGTGTGCACATGACCTTTAGGTGGATTATTATGCATTCATAATGGTGATTGTAAGAGTACTGTGGACAGTTGGATTTTTTCCTATCCTTTCCTAGTGATGGAAGATGTCACTAATGGCATGATAGGCCAGATGAATATCAAGATAGAGGTGGGAAAAGTTAGCACATCAACTGTTGTTACCTTTGTTTCTCTAAGAGCACATTAATCATAGTCAGCCACCATTAAGAATCAACCTTGCATGATGATTGGCTTGCCACCTTTCAGACAAGTTTGTTGATGTGCAACAAGATACATTTAGGTTAACTTTTTTTGCCATTTTTTTCCAAAAGTTTTTTTAATCCTTGCCTCCTGTTGATGTGATCACACAGCCCATGGGAGAGACTGACCCTGGAGAGAAAGGTGAGTTTTGATGAATGAAGAATTACTTGTTTCTAGGGAAGTATCCCATAAGCAGTTTTTTGGTTATCCATTTTCTGCCCTAACTTTCAATTTCTTTTGAAAAACTCTTCTAATTGATCTTGCCCACCATGTGGTGATGTCCATGTTCTGAGAATTAGAAGGCAGTCTGTGTGATCACCAAGTCAACTGATGATTGATGTCATCATCAGTAAGTGGAGGTTGGTGATTGACCAAAATGAACCCAAACTTAGTTAAAAAACCACGGTTATAGAAAGGTGTTTAGTGAAGGGTGGGAGGCATAAGCCACATCAAATAGCAAAAGTTAGACAGCAGAGGTTAAAGATTTCTAACTCTCAGGGATATTACAGGATCTTACACAGTTCTAAGGACACCACTCAGAGAGAAACAGTTTTTCATTCCTTAAAACTCACCTTTTAAGTACATGGTATTTTGCATTGGTAGAGTCCAATCATTTTATACTTTTTCTTAGGGAGTCACTGGTTTGTAACAGTTTGGGGAAACCGATGACCATAATGAAATGTATATGTGTTTGGTTTAATTGTAACCTGACATTCTCCTTTTCTCCCAACTTTCTCTGCTGGCTCACCTGCAGCATCTACTGGGAGTATGCACTTAATGTGCGGGTGGAGGAAATTGTCTATGTCCACTGCCATCAGCAAGGTCTGTAAACTCACAAGAATATGTAATAGGTGTTACATTGACCTATATTATTATTTAAAATCTTTAATTTATAGTGTTATGTCGGTCTAGTCATCAACTGAATTTGAGGTGTAATGTTATGGCAATATGGTTTACAGGTGATTCTGGGGGAACTATTGTCTTGGTTGGGCAGGATGGAACTCAGTACCCACCCATCCACTTTCCCCGTGGTGGCCACCTCCTTGCCTTCCTCTCATGCTTTGAGAATGGTCTCCTTCCACATGGCCACCTTGATCCACCTCTCTGGTCCCAACGTGGCAAAGGTACTGCTGTTTATGTAGATCTATGTTCTTTAAATTATTTCTGTTACATAGTCCCTAAATATTTCTACACTTAAGTGATTAATTTTCCACAGTTGAATACAAAGCCTCAGAATTTAGATCATAGAGGCTCCACACCACAGGTTAATGAATATTGCCATCACTTATATATGAGTTCAAGAAAACTCTTTCCATACAATCTTTGTCTTCCTTATAGGCAAGGTGTTCCCCAAGTTGAAAAGGAAGGCTCGAGCACTGGCCACCAGACAGCATCAGGGGGGTGCAGACAGTGAAGACGAGGAAGCCACAGATTATGTGTTCAGGATCATCACAGCACTAAAGCCTGATCGTCTCTGTGAGTTTCTACTCTATGCTAGATGATGAGAGTGATGACTGTATGTTTAGATTAGAGAAACATATGTGTTATGTTAATTGATATAACTTGGATACACTGATACATGATTTAGTTCCCCGTACAGTACTTGCGTGTAAGATTAAGTATAATTTTCCCCTTCAAGGATTGTTAAGGGATGTGACAGTTATATGATTCCCATAGTGAATGTCATGGAAGAGTGTGGTAGTGGGTGTTATTATAGAAATAAAACACCTGTTATAAATTTTGGACATTTACTCTTAGCCTGATATCAGTCATGTAATTGAGTAACTGTGTCAAAGTAAAATGGGGCTAGTCAGCCTCACAACCTCATTCATGTTACTTGGTACTGTTTATATAGAAACTTCAAAAATTTAGAATAGGCTACCTGAAAGGATAACAACATAGAACAGATTGACTCTCAAAAATTTGGGATGCTTAAGACATGGTTGCTGCTGGATTTCTTAATTTCCACATTTCTGAATAGGTACTCTTCTACATATCTGGCAGAGGCAGCAGTTATTTTGGTCACATTTCAGGAATTTTTTAATATGTATGATTAAAAAAAGCACATATGTGCACATGTAGCAATTTAGAGAATGAAGTATGAAATACATAATGCATTACAAACTTTGTTTTGCTGTGAAATTAAAAAAGATTACTGCATGAGCATTAGGCAGAAGTAGTAGAACATTAGGCTGGAATATTAGGTAGAAGTAGTCATTGGGTACATTAGGTAGTAGCCTATGCAAACACTTCACAAGAGTTTCCCTGTGTCATTAGCCTATTAAGGGTGAAGCACTACAGGCTGAGAAGCAGTACTGGAGTTCACTAGTTTATGGAAATTCTGTTGCTATGGCTACCCCCTGGAGAGAGTTCCAAGAGGGAACACTCATTAGAGATAGATAGGTTTTTATTTACTCATCGAGATTGCTTTTTTTTTTTCATTTATTTATCAAACCTAATCGTGTTCGTATATTCTGCTCATTGAGCTGAGATGCATTTTCAGTAGCTTCTCATATTGTTGGGAATGGGAAAGAGACTTCATGTATCTGGTATTGAAGACGTACATGCCACATAGTGTTTAAGGTAGGAATACAGAGGTTCATTTTCCTTGGTAGAATAGCCATAAAGAATTAATGGAATAATCAAAAAAGTAGGAATATTGAGGTTTACTGTCCTTGGTAGAATAGCCATAAAGAATTAATGGAATGATCAATTTTTTTTACATGTGTTAAAAACATTTTCAGACACCACATAGCTGGTTTTCTTGTGAATCCATTTTTCTGCGCCCTAGATTTTTGAGAGCCAGCCTGTCTATAAGTGTAAGGGTGATATTAGATATTTTGAGAGTAGAGAGATAAATAGATGGTGGTACCTGGTGAATGGAGTCAAAAGTTCATCACAATGAATTTTCATTTGTTAAATGACAAATTATGAGGTCCATTTCTTGTCATTTTAGTTGCTATATTGACCTTGGAGAGATTGAGTGAGGAAATATTAACAAAGAGGATATATGCGTCATAGGTGGAGAGAACAAGGTGATATGGGAGACCAAATTGGAGGTGGAAGGATGAAATGAAAAAGATTTTGAGTGATTGGGGCATGGAGGTGAGAGGTGTGCAAGGAGGGTGAGAGGCGTGCAAGGAATAGTGAACAGGAACAATTTGGTATACTGGGGTCAACATGCTGTCAATGGACTGAACCAGGGCATGTGAAACTTCTGGGGTAAACCATGGGAAGGTCTGTGGGGCCTGGATGTGGTTAGGGAGCTGTGGTTTTGGTGCATTACACATGACAGCTAGAGACTGAGTGTGAACGAATATGGCCTTTTTTGTCTTTTCCTGGTGCTACCTTGCTGAAGCAGAGGGTTGTGATGCTGTTTCCTGTGGGGCGGGTAGGCAACAGCTATGGATGAAGGCAAGCAAGTATGAATATGTACATGTGTATATATGTATATGTCTGTGTGTGTGTATGTATATGGGCGTTTATGTACATATATGTGTCACCCATGGAAAGTTTATGGGACCTGGATGTGGGAAGGGAGCTGTGGTTTTGTTGCATTACACATGACAGCTAGAGACTGAGTGTGAATGAATGTGGCCTTTGTTGTCTTTTCCCAGCACTACCTTGCCCGCGTGTGGGAGAAGGGGGGTGCTGTTTCATGTGTGGCAGGGTGGTAACGGGAAAGGATGAAGGCACCAAGTATGAATATGTACATGTGTGTATTTGTATATGTCTGTGTATATATATGTATGTATACGTTGAAATGTATAGGTATGTCTATGTGCGTGTGTGGGCATTTATGTATGTGCATGTGTATGTAGGTGGGTTAGGCCATTCTTTCGTCTGTTTCCTGGTGCTACCTTGCTGACACTGGAAACAGTGATTATGTATAATGATGATATAATGATAATGTAGTAACATTGCTGAATTTCATACCTTATATGAAACATATTTCTTACTTCCCATACACCATGTTCTCGACAATAGAATTATGACATTATTTCATTAGAAGTATGATAGAATACTAATATTCTTTATCAGAAGTACTACAATTTTGATCCCTTTATTTTTCACCTAAAACGTCTTTATTTGGTATCTAATGATCAATCCTGTATATTTTGCCATGGGCCACGTGACAACAGCCCACCTGGAACTGATGTCTCCCCTGTTACGAGGTGGCTCAGGTTGGCTGCCCCGTGTCCCTAAACTCTCCTCACACTCATCCTCCACCTCCTCCTCCAAGTCTCTTAGCCTTGGAGATTCCATGAGTGAGGTCATGCCACCACCTCCAACTCCTAATCCAAGTATTGATGTGCCATTACCACCTGCTGAACAGCAAAGTGAAAGAGGAACTGGAGAGATCAAAAATGAAAAGAACAGGTTTGTACTGCTATATTTTTGCATTGTGGTACTGTTTTGGAAAGTAGAGTTTTAAGAAATGAACTGATTAGTGTAGATGAGAGTTAGGCTTTTATGTGAGTAGGAAAAGAGGAGGATGAGTGGTTCCAAGTGAGGGAGGTTCTGTGTCAAAGTTGGGTGATGTCACCATGGTAGTTTAATCTGTTCAGTGTTGGTGAGGTTAGGGAGGTAAGTGTGAGGGTCTTAGAGCAGGGGCTGGGTCTACAGTATACTTGGATAAGTGGAACCTGGGTGGTTAACATAATACCACATCAATCTAGTTCATTCTATCCCATACATAATTTTAATCATCCTGAATTTTCAAGCCTTAATGCTGAACCCCAAAACTTCCTACACTCAGTTTTTATCTTCATAGTATAATGTCATTGTCAGTGTACAGGTACATCCCCTTCCTTCCTCCACTTCTGATGCATAGATTCTCTTTGGTAGTCGTTCCACTTCTCTCTGTATGCAAAATCCATTTCAGTACACCCTGTTCATCTCTCTCATTCTGCACTTACTACCACATCTCACTCTTATATTGTCATTCCTTAAACAATAATCCCACCTTTAACCATGTATTGTCTTCAGGTATTTCATTTTGATTACATTCACCCTCTATCTGTATTATGCTCTTAAGGAATAAGGCACTTTCATACAACACCTGGGACTGCTATAACTTCAAACATATCCATCTTTGCCCTAACAGACTCTGAATTATCCCTCATGCTCAGTAATGCACCCAGGACTTTAGCCTCTTCTCCTTCCTCATGACTCACTTCAGTCCCTCTCATTCCCTCCACTGCCACAATCACTCCCAGGTCCTTACTGCACTCCTCTTACTCCAGGTCCTCCACATACAAACTTATGCTCAGACCATTCTGTCTCAACTCCCTGCTGCTCTACATCAACTTAGTTTTTTTTATGTTTATGCTTAATTTTTTTCTTTCACACACTTTTCCAAGCTCTTTCACTAGCAAATGCAGTTGCTGTCTGGAGTTTACCACCAGGACCATTATCTGCAAACAGCAGCTGAATCATATCCCATGTCCCACCACCCCAGCTTACCTTGAACCTGCCCCTTGCTCTAGGGCCCTTGCATTCACCTCCCTCACCATAAACAAATTAGACAACCACATTGACATCACTTTCTTTTCTCATTTCTCTTTGCACGTATGCCATATTCTCCTGGTAAAAATTCTTCAATACATTTAGCAACTTTCCATTTATACTGTATTTTCGAAGCGCCTTCCACAAGGCCTTTGTGAACCCCATCATGTGCTTTGACCAGGTCTATATATGAGCATGCAGTTCCCTTTTCTAAGTATTTTCTCACACAAATTCTTCTAAGTGAATGCCTAGTTTACTGATCATTTATCTTTTCTGAAACCACACTGCTCCTCCCTAGTCAGAATATGGGAGGCATTACAATTAGTTAGGTCTAGCCTACTAAATTGTTTCAAGAAAATGTGCATCAAAGTTTTTACTAAATTATTTAGATAGCCATAACATTTAGATATTCATTAATTTTGGTGAACTAGCTTTCAATTTGAAGGTGTTTTGTCTGCGTGTGTGTATGTATATGTTGATATGTGTATGTGCATATGTGGGCATTTATATAGGGTTGAGATATTAGTCTTCTTCTTACGTCATGCTTGATAAAGTTAACTTCTCCCATGATCACTCCATTCCCACCTTTCAAGCTTTTGGGGTATTGTGTCTTCTGCTGTAAAGACATTTGGAAGTTTTGTATGTAGCTTCTCAAATATGCCTTCCTTGATTTATACAATGCTTGCTTTGGAATATTTCAGTCTAAATTTTGTTCCATAATTGATATTCTGCTTCTAATACATTGTAGATTCATGAAACATTTATGAAATTTCTGCCTTTTCCATTATCTTTGTTTTGTAATTTTTTTACTCCATCATTATTGTACTGCACTCAGCACTTGCATTCTTACATTTCTTTAAACTTTTCAGGCTGTAATGTTGTCTTAAACTTCTCCATAAGACATTTCTACTTTCTGTACCTCTTTGGCATTTCCAGTTGTACCACAATTCACTCCACTCTGACGGCCTCTCTCTTCATCCTTCCATTGATACCCTGTTACTGTCTTTGCACTTGGAGTGACAATTTAGAGAAGGGATGAATGAGTTGATGAAGAGGACAGGGCATTGTGAATATGACATTATCAGAGTTGCATTTCCAGGAATTTTAAGTTGTATTATGATTCTGATGGAGTAAATTACACAATATCTTTGATGTAACTAGTTGCCAGAGTTTATATTCAGGCTTGGGAAATGGTACTCTTCCTGTCAAGAGGTTTTTAGAAAGTTATTCCTAATTGTTGTGATATATGAGTTTTTGAGAGAAATTGGTGGAATGAAGTTTTATAACTTGTAATCAAATGAACCAAATTATATTTTTTTGGTTTACAAATTTTCTCGTGCATTCAGTGACTCGCTTGAACTTCTCTGTGCAACAATGAAACACCAGATCATATCCAGAGCTTTCTATGGCTGGCTAGCCCACTGTCGACACTTAAGAACTGTCCGCACTCACTTAGCTGGCCTTGTTTTACCCTCTGCCTCCACTCCACCACACACACCAGGTAAGCTGATATGAGATTGAAGTTGTGACATATTTAAGATGTTTAGACACACACATGAATGAAATGGAGAAGACAGATGATGATGTATTTCTAATAAATGCAAGGTAGGACAGTAAAATTCAGTTAATGACAGGAAACACATATGTTGTTAGTTTTTGGATACTTAAGGTCATATGATGACAGTTGATGTACATACATATGTTGTAAATCAATTATGTTGTCCGGGCTGTAATACATTTGATTTTTCAGACTCATACTTAGCAAGTCATTGAGTTGTTCTTGTGTTCTGTCATTTTTACTGCAAACACTATGGACACACACACGCACACACACTCACACACACACACACATGGATGAATAGAACAGATTGACTGACATGGTTAATGCAGACAGCATACATAAATTTATGAGGTAGTTAGTAGACCTAACACATCTTCTAGAATAGCTCTTTGGTAGTAGTATCTTTTGCATGGTGCATTAGACCCAGATTAGATTATGTTATATATATCAAAGTTGAAACAGGAACTGAAAGGAATGAACAGTGAAGGTAGACTTAGAACACAAACTTAGAATTAACACATGAATTGTGGATTTATTCTACATAGCTGTAATACAGTTATCTCTTTTTGTATTACTTGTTACGGAAATTGTAATTCAGACAAAGAATGAATTGACCAAAGTAAATGGAAATTGTAGTTCATACTTAAAAAGTGAATTAGCCAAATTAATCAATGATAGTGTAAAATACGGGGTTAGGAATATCATGTCATAGTGTAAAATACGGGGTTAGGAATATCATGTCAGTGTTGGAACTAAACCAAAAGTATACTATTCAAAGATATAAATCATTCAGAGGGACTCAGCACATCTATTAAACCATAATTAACACATGTTACCATCAGGAAAAAGATTATGATAATTGAAATTTAGAACAAGTTATGCAAGATCTTTGTACCAGCTAGCTAGCGTACGACTTACTGATGATTTAGCATTGAACTTAACATAATCCTGGCTCCATGAGACTTCAAGACTTAGATAGTTATATCCCTTGTATTTGTAATATTTCTGTGTGTTTAGGTATTTGATAAATGCTTATGATAATTATATGAATGTGATACCTCTGGACAAATGTTTTCTTACTGTCTATTTTTTAAGATACCCAAAGCAAATTTCATGTAATTTATGTGACCAGTGAGGTATTATCATTATCATGTAGCCTTCCTTCATGTGTTCTTGGCACTAATGTGGGCAAGAGCAATCAAATATATAAAAAAAAAGACCTCAGATTCAGCTACTATGGAGGAAAAAAGGGAAGGGTTGGTATGCTTACAGTACTGTTAAATGTACAAATCATATAGCCAGGAAACACTGGAAACTCATAAATGTGTAATGGAAGGGGTTTGTATTATAATCTTAATGTTCCAAAATTTTGTACATATAGTGTCAATAAACTGTCAAGGATATAAAAGCTTTAATCTGTAAAAAGTTGAATAGTCTGTGCATTAAATGTGCATTACCAAGAGGGGAAGCACTCAGGTAATCATAGTTACAATATGCAATTACCCAAATATACACACAGCTTTACTGTTGATTTTGGTCACAATCTTTAGCCTGGGAGGAAGGAGTGACTGAGGAGGTCTGGGCAATGCTTCATAAAGATGGTTGCCTTACCAACCAGGAGGAGCTGCTGGCTCGTGTCTACCTGGGTGGTGTTGCACTACAAATTAGGAAAGAGGTAAGGAAATTATTGGTTACAGACTGAGAGTGAGAAAGAGTGCCATTTATGTAATCTAGCTGTCAGTGAGTGTTTCATGTTATCAATCATATTCTTATCATCGTGCATGTGTTTAAGGAAAAAAGAGTTCAAAAAATGAAAATTGAATTTGTATGAAATCTGGTCACTAATTAATTGGAAAACTAAAAGAAAATTTTAGGTCACTAACCATACTCTACTCCAGGTGTGGCCATACCTGCTGGGTCACTACAACTTTGGGAGCACCACTGAAGAGAGGGATGATCAAGACCGTCGGGTGAGTGCTCGTGGCTTATTACTAAGGGGGAGGGAAATTTCATTAAGTGAGACATTAGAAAATAAAGTTTTTCAGTCTAATCCAAAATTTTGTTAGAACTAGCTAACAAAATTTAAGTAGCAGAAGTTTGGATGTTTGTAAAGTCTTTATCCATGACATGGTACTTTTGTTGCAGTAAATGATACTTCTTAGGCTTTTAAGGTTTCCTAGATTCTAACATACTATCAAGAAATATCTTGAAGAAAAATATTTTATAGTTGAACTCCGAAGGGAAAAATTTTCAGTTGAACATGTTTATACTTAGTATTGAATGCCCCCTGAACATTTTAAGTGAAATACCAATAAAACTGTAATGTATCTTCTTACTGATGTATGTATGTAAAGTAAAGATCATGTATGTAAAGTTGGTTCAGCATTCTTCATGTTTGTCTTCGAGGGGAGAATGCAGATCATCATGTAAGATTATGCTAACCTAAAATCTAACTGGTGACTTCATTTATGTACTTAGGCTCTTGACACTCTTTGCTATTTATCACAAGATATTTGAAGCATGTTCAGTGTATTCTTGATTAGGGTAAAGAAAGTGGATTAAATCATCATAGTAAATAGTAATCAAAATATTACTGCGTTTGAGATATGTATACATCATTTACATACTGTTTATTTTACTTGTAACAGATCCGGCAAACTTATGAAACCACGATGTCTGAATGGTTGGCTGTAGAAGCAATTGTACAGCAACGTGACAAAGAGATAATGGCCCAGAACATTGCTAAGCTGTCTTCAGAGTCACAGAATGGGGAAATACCCCTAGTTGGAAGAGATAGATCTCTAAGTAACGAGGTATGGTGTATGAAATGCATCATAAGTCTTTTTGATATGAAAATGAAATAATTTTTAGTCATGTATTTCCCTTTTGCTCTTTTCAGTTGATATCTTTCATTACACCCCTGTTTGTATGTCATGAGTGTTCATATGCAGTGTTAATCTTACTTCAGCTGTTAGTTTTTTATGTACTTACATCAGAGAATACACTCAAAGTCATTTGGCATGTGTTGAGATACTTTTTTTTTTCCGTTCATGTAACATGGATCAATTGCAAAATACTTGTATTCCCACATAGCATATTTAAAGAGTAACATTTGTGTACCTGGCATGATTGTTATATTATCATTTTGCTATGTGTCAGATATATTTAACATTATTGCATCCACCATTCATGTGTTATAATGACCCTCTGTCAGCCTGCAATAAATGTGTGCAGATGTGATACCCTGTTTCCAGTGTTACTTGATTTTCCTGTCCTTCAGCCCACCTGAATGAGACTATGATACCTTCCTTATTAAGGAAAAGGTGTAAGTCACTGCCCACATGTCCAAGGTTAATGGTAACCTGTGTCCGCCTGCCACAGGTTTTTGAGCCAGACTCATTGAGTATTGGATCAGTGGATAATCCCGGCACAGTGCAGGAGGAGGATGAGGATCCTACCATGGGTGATGTGGATCAGTTGGATATCACCAATGTGGAGAGGGAAGATGAGAAAACCACAAATGAGGAAAATATCCCCTTTGAGGACACAGAACCCTTAGAAACAAGGAACAAAGAAATCTTGTTGGCTGATGAAAGTGAAAACAAAGAGATTTATGCTAAAGAGAAGCTGAGACAAGAGAGCAAAGAAAGTGACACAGCTGAGGTGGCTAGTCCTGTAAGTATTAAAGTCTGATGTTAACTGTGCCAAGGCTGCATATCATAGTATTATCTGGGTAAACCAGTCATTTTAGTATTTTAGTGCAGATAAAGTAAGTAGCTAAATGTGAACATAGGAAGTATCTTTTAATCTCATATTCTTTCTTTATGTACTTATCTATCTGTATCTCTCACACCCGTTCCCTCAGGGAACTCTCATCAAGGGGTGGCCATGGCAAGAGTCTCCACTTATCCCTGTCCTTACATGCCTCCCACACATTCTTCCTCTGTATCCCTCCAGTATTCCTCCACCCTATTTGCTCATGCCACAAGTGGTCTTCCACTCAAACCACCACCTTAGATTATACTATCAAACACTCTCCTTTTAAACTACCAGTCTTGCATTCTTTCCACATGCCCAGACCACCTCATAGTATAATGTTTCACCCATTCTACCACTCCACAATTCTCTCCCTTTGCATTCCTTGCCATGCCACATCTCTCATACACCCTTTCATTTCTTTCTTCATTCCGTCTAGTTACACCACGTGCTCTTCTCAAATAGCTCATTTCCACAGCCTGGATTCTTGACTTCTGTGCCTCGTTCCACATCCATGTATCTGCATAAGTCAGTGTTGGGAGGACTATGCTGTCCCTTAATCCTCTCTTCTTCCATACTTATTCCTCTACCCTTCATTATTCTATTAAGAGACCAAGTGACTTTTCTACCCTGTACTGCTCTCTCCTTTATCTCTCTTTCCATATCACCACACTTACCCAAGACAGCTCCCAGATACTTAAATTCCCACTCTTCTTCTAGTCTTTTTCCCCCATATCCAAAGCACAATTTAGTACACTTTCTTTTCTCACTCTGTATGGTTTTACAAAATCTATACTTTTACTTCATTTCCTTTCAAACATCATTATTTTATTTTCACTTGCATTTACCTTCAATCTTCTACACTGACACTCATCATAAAACACATTTACAACCTTCTGCAACTCCTCTTCACTCTCTGCAAACAACGCAGTATCATCCGCAAACAGGCATGCCTCTAGCCACCCTATCTCACTGCCATCTCTCTTATCACCTCATCCATATATAGAGTCCTCTCATGGCTCTACCATCCAGCACAGCCTTTCTCAATCTTTCAGCCACTCTTTCATCTACTGCCACATAGTCAATCAAAGCCTTTTGCTCTTCTCTTCCATCATTCCTCACCCATGTATATCTGTGGATCATTTTGTTCTGATAAAAAGATGCTTGCAAGGAATAGACTCCTCTCAGCAACAATATCCACAAGATAGCTTCCATTCTCATTTACTCCAGGCACTCCCCATTTATCAGCTATCTCGCTAATTTCATCTCGTCCCACTTTCGCATACATATCATCCAATATGACCACGTTTCTCTTCTCAAAACTGCGTATACGGTCATTCAAATTTCTCCAGAAGAGCTTCATTTCATCATTACCTCATACAGTCTTCTTATTCACAGGTGCATATACGTGCACAAATGCATAATTGCTAAACCTACAGATTATTTTATGTGAAAATGTAAATTGAAACATGATGTGTGATCTTTACTGAGAATAAAGAATGTATTCTTGTGGTCCAGTCAGGTTAGCCCTTATTGTCCATAGGGTTCAAGTATGGGCTTTACCAGTAAAACCTGTAAGACTCAAAATAGGGCTCACTGGGAATGTGAATGCAACATATGAGTGATTTCCTTAGAAACATAACACCACCAATCAAAGTCGGCCCTTCCTATATGCTCTATAAGCTCAGAGCATAGAGCCTGAACCACCAACGGGACCCCCTAGTCCCAACTATTATATAGTAGCCTCCTGAAAGCAGGATATACTGTCCCAGACACCCTACATTTTCAAATGTTTCCTGAGGAATGCCCCCAGGCCCCCTTAGAGTTCACAGTTTGGAGGGCAGT
>JAUUDZ010444827.1:0-12933 GCA_032361705.1 Panulirus versicolor
GTAGACTGTTTTCCCTGAACACATCAAAGATAATGATGGAGGTAGCAGACTGTTATCCCTCAACACATCAAAGATAATGAATGATGAGGGTAGCAGGCTTTCCTCCCATAACACATCATTGATAATGATGGAGATACCACACTCTTCTTCCTCAACACATCAACGATAATGATGGAAGTACCACACTGTTCTCCCTTAACACATGAGAGATATTGATGAGGGTAGCAAACTGTTCTCCTTGATCCTATACAAAATAATGATGAAGGTAGTAGACTGTTCTCCCTCAACAATACAAAGATAATGATGGAGGTACTAAACTGTTATCACTCAACACATGAAAGATAATGATGGAGGCAGCAGACTGTTCCTCAATACATTAAAGATAATGATGGAGGTACCATACTGCTTTCCCTCAACACATCAAAGATAATGATGGAGGTACTACACTGGTCTTCAACACATTAAAGATAATGATGGAGGGAGCAGACTGTTCTCCCTCAACACATCAAAAATAATTATGGAAGTAGCATACTGTTCTCCCACATCAAATGAAAGATAATGATGGAGCTACCACACTGTTCTCCCTCAACACATCAAAGATGATGGAGGTAGCAGACTGTTCTCCCTCAACACATCGAAGATAATGATGGCGTTAGCAGACTGTTATCCCTCGACACATCAAAGATAATGATGAGGGTAGCCGGCTTTTCTCCCTTAACACATCATAGATAATGATGGAGGTACCATACCTTTCTCCCTTGACAC
Organism: Panulirus versicolor; assembly: GCA_032361705.1. Lineage (NCBI taxonomy): Eukaryota > Metazoa > Arthropoda > Malacostraca > Decapoda > Palinuridae > Panulirus > Panulirus versicolor. Next base: position 766 of record JAUUDZ010444827.1, read on the forward strand.
ATCAAAGATAATGATGGAAGTACCAAACTGTTCTCCCTGAACACATAAAAGATAATGATGAGGGAAGCAGACTGTTGTCCTTGAACATATACAAAATAATGATGTTCTCCCTTAACACATCAAAGATAATGATGGAGGTACAACACTGTTCTCCCTCAACACATCAAAGATAATGATGAGGGTAGCAGACTGTTCTCTCTGAACATATACAAAATAATGATGGAGGTACCACACTGTTCTCTCTCAACTCATCAATGATAATGATCGAGGTTCTCCCTCAACACATCAAAGATAATGATGGAGGTAGCAGAATGTTCTCCCTCAACACATCAAAGATAATGATGGAGGTAGCAGACTGTTCTCCCTCATCATAGGAAAGATAATGATGGAGGTACCACACTGTTCTCTCTCAACACATGAAAGATGATGGAGGTAGGAGACTGCTCTCTCTCTCAACACATCAAAGATAATGATGGAGGTAGCAGTCTGTTTTCTTTCAACACCTCAAAGATAATGATGGTGATAGCAGACTGTTCTCCCTCAACACATCAAAGATAATCATGCAGCTTACAGACCGTTCTCCCTCAACACATAAAAGGTAATGGAGGAGGTACAACACTATTCTCCCTCAACACATCAAAGATAATTCTCGAAGTACCACACTGTTTTCCCTCAACACATCAAACATAATCATGCAGGTACCACACTGTTCTCTCTCAACACATCAAAGATAAAGATGGAGGTACCACACTGTTCTCCCTCAACACATCAAAGGTAATGATGGAGGTACCAGACTGTTCTCTCTCAACACATCAAAGATAAAGATGGAGGTACAACACTGTTCTTCCTCAACACATCAAAGATAACGATGGAGGTAGCAGACTCTTCTTCCTCAACAAATCAGAGATAATGATGGAGGTACCACACTGTTCTCCCTCAACACATCACAGATAGTGATGGAGGTAGGAGACTGTTTTCCCTCAACCCACCAAAGATAATGATGGAGGTAGCAGACTCTTCTCCTTCAAAACATCAAAGACAATAATGGAGGTAGCAGACCGTTCTCCCTCAACACATTATAAATAATGAAGGTAGCAGAATTTTCTCCCTTAACACATCAAAGATTATGAGAGGTACCACAGTTCTCCCTCAACCCATCAATGATAATGATCGAGGTTCTCCCTTAGCACATCATAGATAATGATGGGGGTAGCAGACTGTTCTCCCTCAACACATCAAAGAGGATGATGGAGGTAGCAAATGTTCTTCCTCATCACATGAAAGATAATGATGGAGGTACCACATTATTCTCCCTCAACACATAAAAGATGATAGAGGTAGTAGACAGTTCTCCCTCAACACATCAAAGATAATGGTGGAGGTAGCAGACTGTTTTCTTTCAACACATCAAAGATAATGATGGAGATACCAAACTGTTCTCCCTCAACACACCAGAGATAATGATGCAAGTATCCGACCGTTTTCCCTCACCACATCAAAGATAATGATGGCGGTAGCAGACTGTTCTCCCTTAACACATCAAAGGTAATGATGGAGGTACCATACTGTTCTTCCTCAACACATCAAAGATAATGATGGAGGTACCACACTGTTCTCCCTAAACACATCAAAGATAATGATGGAGGTACCACACTGTTCTCCCTCAACACATCTAAGAAAATGGAAGTACTACAGTTCTCTTTCAACACATCGAAGATAATGATGGAGGTATCACACTGTTCTCCCTCAACATATCAAAGATAATGATGGAGGTAGGAGACTGTTCTCCCTCAACATATTAAAGATATTGAAGGAGGTACCACATTTATCTCCCTCAACACATCAAAGATAATGGTGAGGGTAGCAGACTGTTCTCCCTCAACACAACAAAGATGAGGCTAGCAGACTTACAACACATGAAAGATAACATATTTACCCAGGTTCATCATCTGCTGCACCAGTTGTTTCACTGTTTTATACTTACAAGTGAAAAAAATAAGTTAAAATTCTAAAAGAAAAGTGGTACTTACAAGTACATTCTATCTTACAAAACTATGGGGCTTTTTGAGGTAACTGAATGTTAAATCAAATCAATAATATTAGTGAAATTCTCAAAAATGAGTATAGCTTTTGTATAAAACATTATTATGATAGTGATCACTTTTAGATAAAATCAGACTTATAATATTTGATGATGTGCAACAGCTGATAGTCATAATGGAACAAACTAATATGTTTCACCAAACAGGGATAATTTCTTTATAATAAAGATATGTCAGATGAGAGTGACAAAAGTATTTCAGGAAAGTTATGAAATTGATGCAGGCTCTTTATTTGTCACCAGGAATGTGATGAAAATGACTAACATGTTTCACTAGGAAGATGGTGATGTTAACGGAAGTGTTTCATTGGTCATAAAGAAGATGGTGAAGCTGACACAAGATATTCATGGGTCACTACAGAGGTTGTGAAATGACACTGATTTTCCATTGGTCATTCAAAAGGTGATGAAACTGAAAAAAGTGCTTCATCGGTCACTAGGAAGGTATTGAGACAAACACAGGTGTTTCATTGATCACCAGTATAAAATCACTGAAGAAATATACATATAAATACATCTGTTGTTACAATATAGGGACTAAAAAGGTGAAAATAATTGTAGAAATATACAAATCATCTTAAGTTAATTATATACTGTGAGGGTGAGGGTGTTTGCCCCTGCCCACCACTCACCTACCCCACTGATATGCCCCTGACCTAGTAGCTTACATAAACCTTGACCAGAAAGAATATTAATGAAAGGCTTCTGTGAAGATTCTTAATATGCACAAACTCTAGCAGGCTCTTTGACTGTGAACATTTGGATGACCTCTTACCTCCGTGAAAAGCCATGTACTACACTTAAGTCCCCTGCTGGGGATGGGTCTTCTGGTAATGTGAACACTACTGAGACAGGTTAGGTGAAAATTATTTATGCTTGCTTTTGATTTCAAGACTTCTTCTAAAACCTTACACCATTCGCCTTCACATGGTACAGTCTTCTCTTACATTTCAAACTATCCTTTCCCTTGTTCCAATGTCTTCATCCTCTTTTCTAACTACCCTATTAAAAAAAGTGAACATCGATATGAATTCTTTACCAAATGAACAGTCATGTGGCAGACTAAATTTGACTTCCGGGAGAGTGCTTCGGCAATATAATAATTCTCAAGGTTGTACACATGTGTAAAAAACCATGTGGTACATTAAATTCCTCTTCCTGGAAAGGTCTTCTGGCAAAGTTAACACTAATATAGCTTTACTCCTGTATGAGCAGTCATGTGCTCCTTTAAATCACTCCTGGGAATGATCTTTGGGGCAGTATGAACACTCATATAGCTTTTTTTCTGTATGAGCAGTCATATAACACAATGAATCACCCTTCTGGGGAAAATGTCTTTTTGGTGATGTTAACACTCTCCTATATGAACAGTAATGTGTCATACTAAAGGACTCCTCAGGGAGGATGTTTATTGGCAATATGAACACTCATACGGCTTCTCTCCTGTATGAACAGTCATGTGCTGCACTAAATAGCCCTTCCGAGAGAATGTCTTCTGGCAATGTGAACGCTCATACGGCTTCATTCCTGTATGAATAATCATGTGTTCCACTAAATTTTTCCTACTAGAGAAGGTTTTTTGGCATTATGAGCACTCATATGGCTTCTCTCCTGTATGAACAGTCAAGTGCCGCATTAATTTACCCTTCCAAGAGAATGTCTTTTGGCATTGTGAACACTTATACTAAGTCACTTTTGTATGAACATTCATGTGCTGCACTAAATCTATCCTACGAGAGAAATTCTTTTGGCAGTATGAACATCCATATGGCTTCTCTCCTGTATGAACAGTCATATGCCGTTCTAAAGTGCTCCTATAGGAGAACGTCTTTTGGCAACGTGAACACTCAAATGGCTTCTTACCTGTATGAGCAATCATGTGCTGCAATAAATGACCCTTACGGAAGAATGTCTTTTGGCAGCATAAACATTCATATGGCTTCTTTTCTGTATGAAGAGTTATATGCTGTGCTAAAGCACTCCTCCGGGAGAATGTCTTTTGGCAATGTGAACACTCATATGGCTTCTCTCCTGTATGAACAGTCATATGCTGTACTAAAGTAGTCTTCTGGGAGAATGTCTTTTGGCAATATGAACACTCATATGGCTTATCTCTTGTATGAACAGTCATGTGCCGCACTAAATATCCCTTCAGGGAGAAGGTCTTTTTGCAATGTGAACATTCATATGGCTTTTCACCTGTATGAGCAGTCATGTGCCGCAATAAATCACAATTACGGGAGAATGTCTTTTGGCAATATGAACATTCATATGGCTTCTCTCCAGTATGAACAGTCATATGCTGTACTAAAGTACTCTTTTGGGAGAATGTCTTTTGGCAATGTGAACACTCGTATGGCTTCTCTCCGGTATGGACAGTCATATGCCGTACTAATTTACCCCTCTGGGAGAATGTCTTTTGGCAATGTGAACACTCATATGGTTTCTCACCTGTATGAACAATCATATGCTGTGCTAAACAACTCCTATCATAGAACGATTTTTGGCAATGTGAACACCCATATGGCTTCTCTCCTGTATGAACAGCCATATGCCGTACTAATCTACTCTTATAGGAGAATGTCTTTTGACAATGTGAACACTCATATGGCTTCTCTCCTGTATGAACAATCATATGCTGTACTAAAGTACTCTTCTGGGAGAATGTCTTTAGGCAATGTGAACACTCATATGGCTTCTCTACTGTATGAACAGTCAAATGCTTCACTAAATCACCATTCTGGGAGAATGCCTTCTGGCAATGTGAACACTCGTATGGCTTCTCTCCTGAATGAACAGTCTTATACTGCACTAAATCACCCTTTCGAGAGAATGCATTTTGCAAGTGGGAACATTCATATGTCATCTCTCTTGTATGAAGAACCATGTGCTGCACTAAATAACCCTTCCGGGAGAAGGTCTTTCAGCACTGTGAACATTCATATGGCTTCACTCCTGAATGAGCAGTCATGTGCCTCACTAGAGTACTCCTTTGGGCAAATTCTTTTGACAGTTCAAACACTCATACAACTTCTCTCCTGTATGAACAGACATATTCGGCACTACATCATTCCTCTAGGAGAATGCCTTTTGGCAATGTGATTGTTCATATTGTTTCTCTTTTGTCTGGATAGTCATGTACTGAACTAAATTACTCTGTGCAATTTAAAGACTCTCTGCTTAGTAAGGGTTTTGAGATTCCTTGAAGCAGTAAGAGATTAAATTCTGTATTTGGAGCCATCTCATGAAAACGCTGTTCGCTGATTCCCGATGAGTAAACTGGCTGTTTTGCCTCGTTATGTCAGAATCCTAGTAGGCCAAAGCCTACTCAAGGGTTGGTTGCCTCAATTTGGGCTGTGGTGAGAAACAATTGGTAGGGTCCTGGTTGGGTCTGGCTTACTGAATGCTTAAAAGTTTCAGCGTGGACACCTTGTGAGGGTATCTCCTCAGTCATTATGGCTGTGGATGAAGACCAGACCGTAATAACAACCATAGGTCTAGCCATTGTAACCCACAGGTAAGGTGGGGAAGTCAGGGTAGAGGCGTTCACTTGTGCCAGTAACGATGTTGCCTATACCACAATGTAATGATGTAATGGTGTGGACATGGTGAAAGTGGTGTTTTTCACAGAATTGAAGACTATGTCCCCTTCCTGCACATGGAGCAGACCATTAAAGCACTTAAGCTGTATAGCGCGCAGCCAACATATTGATGACATATAATAGTTGACTTACTCAGGAACTAATTCCTTCTGTATGTCAGATGAGTCGGCAATGGAACCCTGTATCTATCTTACCAAAAAATTGCATCTTGGTTGGGGGCTATATCTTTAATGTAACTCCTTGCTGCATCTCCTGGTAGTTGTTATGACGGGGACCTGGAAGTCATGGTGCAACTGTCTCCTGCAGTTCTGTCTCCCTGGGGTTGAACACAGTCTTGCCATGGGGATCAGTTTGTTTCTCTGGTGGCCCTGCATATCCTGGGGGCCCTGTTGTTATCAGACTATTCCATGATATTGGCTAAGAAAGTAGAAACAATGAATGCTTCCAAACTTCGGATCAATTACTCCTCTTGGAGAGGGTATTTTAGCAGCATGGACACTTTTATGTTATCTTTTCACCGGTATGAATTGCCACACGCTGCATCAAATAACTTCTCCCAGGAAAGGTCTTTCGACACAACAAACATTTAAACTTTCTCACTTGGAGGAACTTTTTAGCCCCTACTAAGTTTACAATGTTTGGTTCAAGCTTTTTTTGGCACTGTAAACACTTGAAAAATCTCTTATCCATATGTTTGAACATATGCCTTTTCATGATACAGTTCTTTACAAGTGTTTTCATGCATTGTGAACATTCCACTCATTTCTCCTACATAATGAAATCTAGTAAAATAATACAGCAGAGTGCATCTATTAACTAACATGGGTGAGAGGAGCACAATACTGGTGAGAGGAGCACAATACTGGTGAGAGGAGCACTAGTCTCAACTTACCCTACTCCAGGTAATGCAGGATCAACTGCAGTCAGTCACATGAAATGCTCACAATGTGTGTGTGGTAAAGCATAAAGTGGCTGAAGGTTGTGTGTGTGTGGTAAAGCATAAAGTTGCTGAAGGTTGTGTGTGTGTGGTAAAGCATAAAGTGGCTGAAGGTTGTGTGTGTGTGGTAAAGCATAAAGTGGCTGAAGGTTTAATTCCTTCCAAAGTGAAGTCAAAAGCTACAACTTCCAGCTAGACATTACCCGTTACCCAAAAGCTACAACTTCCAGCTAGACATTACCCGTTAACCTAGATAATATTCTATATTCTTTTCAATTCATACTACATTCCCACCATCAAAAGTCCGGCAGTCTCTCTGGTTGCTCATCAGTTACATTCTCTAGTCATTAGTATTTCATTTTTCAGCTAATGCTACTTCATTGTTGTTACCCATGTTGTTCCTATTGCCTGTATTGTATTGCTATATACTCTCACTGTCAATGATGTTTTTCAAAAGAGGCTCCTTGCATCAAGGGCTACCAACAGGCAAAGATAAAAGCTGGATTTCATATGCTTATCACTTCAGTGTTGTTACCCATGTTGTTCCTACTGCTTCTATCGTTATTGGTGCTGTCACTGATGTTCTTCAGATGCTGTTGTTGCTGTTCTTGTTGCTGCAGCTGCTCCAAATATCTACCATCTTTACTGATTCTGCTTCTGTCTTCTGTGCTCTTGTTTTTAACGGCACGGCTTCTGATTTCACTTATGGTGCTCTTGTTTTTGCTAATGCAGCTTCAGTTTTTACTGATGCTGCTCTTGTTATAAGTACTAGCTACAAATGCTATATTCCATTCTTGTAGAAGCCTATTATTCAAATAAACTTGGAGACTCTTGTTCTTATGCTGAACGTAGAAATCTGCCAAAGATAAACGGGTAAACATTCACATTATTTGTTGAAAAGAGTACAAAAGAGATCCCTTGCATCAAGGGCTGCCAACGTGTAAAGATAAAAGCTTTATATCATATGCTTATCATACACCAAGATGAGGTTGTCAGTATTAAGTACTAAACTATACTGAACCGAAGTCTTTCATGTATAAAGTCAGCATTAAAAAGGGATGAAATTTTTGGTATTAGATATTGCTTTCCACTAGAGAAAAATGTTACTAACATCAAATACTGATGATCGATGCAAGAACTCTAATGTCAAATACTAGTCAACATACATAAAAACGATCCTTAAGTTCAATTCGAGTCTAACATGTACTGACAACAGAGTCTTATAAACCAAATACTAATAAAACAGGAATAATAATAATAACAGTAATAATAATAATAATAATAATAATAATAATAATAATAATAATAATAATAATAATAATAATAGTAATAATAGTAACAGTACTACTACCACTACTACTACTTCTACTACTATTACTCCTACTACTGCTAGAACTACCAATACTATTACTACTACTACTGATAATGATAATGACACTACTACTACTACTACTACTACTAATACTACTACTAATGACACTACTACTACTACTACTACTACTGAGGGTGGAGAGAGGGAATCCTACCCACACGTCTCCTATGCATCGTAAAAGAGCTACAAACAGGGGGTGTGAGTTCGATTCTGGAAATGAAGTGGCTAGTATGTATGGTCCAGAGGGGGAGGTCATAGGTTAGTAAAAGGGCAAGATTAAAAGACGAAATGGCACATGTGATGGAGGAGGAGCTGTGAGCGGAGAGTACAAGGCAGGGAGTTAAAAACCCGATGCCTCTTGGAAGGAATGTAGACTACAATAAACTCTGGCAATTGTTAATGCTTCTGCACTCGATAAGGAGACGAGTGATGAGGGAGTGCTATTAAGGAGCCATCACAACCAGCCTCGAAAGGACCCAGAGTTTTCTTTGCATTCCTTTGCATTCTTCGCATTTCTACCACAAATATGAACAGAGAGCTAAACCAGCCTGACAGGCCAAATCAGGCACGGAAGTAGCATACAAGACTACAAAGGATCACATCAAATCGGGTTTGATCAATTGGGTCATGATCCCGTAGGCCAGGAGTGTGGGCCGAAATATACACATTTGGCACAGTAGGATTACCTTAATTACGCCACACGTCAGAATAGGATGCCGAGGATTGGGTGATACGCAAAAGGGGCAAAAGCTTACGAGAATTAAAACATAAATCTACGCAGATTCTATGGGATTTTAGTTAAAAACTAATAGTCATTTTAAATGTCAGTTTGGAAAATCCAGGTATGATCGTGGTATCAATCATGAAAAGAAAAGTATTTTCCAGCAAAAAAAAAGGAAAATAAACAGCAACTGGAATCCCCCCCCCCCAAAAAAAAAAGTGTTTTACTTTATATAACAAAAAACATCAGAACGTAGCGACAATTGAGAGTGCTGGTGATGTAGCCTGTTATTCCTTACGTTCCGATGGAAACACTGTCGATAAAAGAGAGGACAAACACAGGACTGAAATGCAGATCCCAGGAGTAAGTTGAAGGATCCAATATCAAGACCATTATAGATTTCAGAAGTCCATCTATCTCGTGGTCAACCTTGAGAGAACATCAGGAGAAGAGCAGAGTGGTTAGGTTAGCTATAGATTCCTTCCTTCATGAGACTGTGGATCAAATACCCATAGGTAATATATGACATGATAGACCTCGTGTTTACAGCCAATATAGATTTGATATACCCTAGTTAGGCAGGTGAGACACTAAGAAGAAGGGGTCATGATATTACCACATCTGCAGTGATAAACATATAGTCTATAGATGAGACTGTGATTGGAATCCCAGACCATAAAAGAGCTAATTACGAAAAACAGCGACGTGATCTCAAAACCACAGCAGATACAACCCCCAGAGGTGACAACAAATGAAAAAAGTGTGGTCGAAGATCAAATATAATTCCAAGAAGACAAATAAGCTAATTACGTTATATTTTGCCGTATTCTTAGAAACGAAACGGAGATTAGACTCTAAGATATAACAACGGTTGAAAATGTGTGGTCGAACTCTAAGAATAAAGTCGCAAGATACGTACACAAAAAGAATCCTAAGTTGAAAACAAAAATCCATTCTTTGGCTTGGTAAAGAATCAGATCTCACTGATAGGGGGCTACACAGAGCATCAAATGTAACCCGGAATGAATTTCACTGATTACGAGACAAAAATGCATGAGGAAAGCCAAAGACCATTTACGGAGGTAAGTTGCGCCATTATCTACAACACTATAGCCAAGATCCGGTAGTGATTCGAGTCCTCATTGTATGCAGCAGGTATCACCTCAAAGGTGCCTGAACCGCTTACCCTTTTCTTCAGCAAAGAGTAAGATAAGCCTACGGTTAAGGACATCGTGCATTACCCTCAAAAAATGTTCTCAAGGATTCGCCTGGCCTTAGCCTAGCCCCGGCCCTTGTCATTATAAACGGATCCGTCCATCCAATTTGTCCCGAGGTCTTCGAAAACCAAAAGCCATATATAATACCAACAGGCCCTAGCGAGCCAGTCGTCGCCATGGGTACCAGACGAATGGTATACTAAGGTAACTTTCCGCTCTCAAAAGCTATTCAGAGAGTTAGTGTCACAAGGAAACTCCCTGAGGAATGGAAGTTGGCAGATGTTCCTCCTCTAATATCCAAGAAGGAGGATCAAACTGGACACTGAATTTCCATCAAATTAGCCAGACGTCAGAACTCTTGAAAAACCGTGGAACCTTTTTCCAGACAAGCTCATGAATTTCCCACAGTGACATACGCACGTCGATGAGAGACTGTTTAATTAACCTTAAACAAACTAATATCAAAAGATCACCCGAATATTCAAATGAGGCCGCTGGTATACGACGGGACCCTCTTCTTTTAATAATGTTTACAGATTATCTAAAATTACGTCCCACTGCTGGATTCTAAGCCTTATCGGCTCAGAACATCCGGGGATGATGACAGAGGCAGCCAAGATAATCTAGATAAAGAGATAACCTGATCACTTAGGTTGGTAAATGAAATTCACTCTGGACACGTACACAGTAATGTATTTCGGTGACGAGGAAGAAGGAATAATGATACGAACATATACCCTTTGGAGAACATGCTACAAAGAGTCAGGAAGAGAGGGATTGTCTATTATTTCCAGCAGCGACCTCAGACCTACTAAACCCACCGCCATTTCGACAGCAACCAAAATGTTTGGTCTTAATACTAAACCCACAATCATAAAGCACCATACTGACCCTAAGTAATTAGCTGGCAAGACCACATGTCGAGTGCGTGTTACATTTCTGCTCGTCACATCATCGAACGAACCAAAAAAAGGTTTGAACGAGGTTATAAGATAGCAGGCACAAGGTTGATAGCAGGATTAAGGAAACAAACCATGTAGGGAAATGCACACAAAAACAACCCCACAGAGGCTGGCACGTTCATCTAATCAAAGACATTCATTACTCATCTATCTAATCGTTACTGTATCATCATTAATCATCAGAGTAACTGCCCTCCTTTCCCCTGAGAATGTCCTTGTTGTCAATAACATAGCAAGGTCTTGGGAAGCAATGTACACGATGCTTCTTCGCACATATTAAGACGACCCCTACTGCTCTCATACATCAATACATAAAGTAAATACATGGACTTGTGTCTGTTATCAGCCGCTAATGTCTTTGATAACAGAATTATGTTAAGGCACACCTTATTCGAGACGAGGTCCTAGGTTCAAGAAACCCCATTAACCTTCCAGACTTTCATCTCATCTCCAATGACCAATCCAAACCTCTGTTATTGCCCAATGGAATCAGTTCACAGTTACAATTAGCAATGATGCAACACACACACACACACAACAACAACTCCAGGCACTAAACGTGCTAATATGATACTTGCTGCTCTGGTCAACAGCAAGCTGTAATTACTCCAAGAGACCTTCTGTGTACCGCCTGACTCCAGGGTTGAGCCACTGCTCGACGCGAACCCAACATCGTCTACAACTTCGCCCGAGTCGCGCCCGCTGCCTCCAGCCAAGATACTGTTGTCTGAGATCAAGTCCCTTACTCACGGCAGTTGGATAAGTACGAGAGTGTCATCATACTCGAGGGTAAGATCAAGTGTTTCATTCGTAGCTTATATGGCATCACAGCCTGCGACGTGAGGCGGTCGACACAGAAACCTTCGTCTTCCTCTTGCAGAGGAATTCCGTACGATTCCCGGTACTGAACCCAAACGACCGATAACTGCCTGTTTCCAGGAGAGACTCAAATCATCTAGTGGGGGATATATTAGACCACTTTTGACTCCCACCTGAGGAATGAATAGACGTCAGATCTCTCATTAGAATCAGGATTAGGGCCTAATTCGCATTCGTGCAGTGTCAACATTAGTGTACTACTGAGTTCTGCTAACTTATTACCACAATGTCCAGATAAGCCGGATAAACGCCCGAACGGCCTTCACAGTACATTATCTACGAAGAACATAATGCAACATGTCTCTCTCTCTCTCTCTCTCTCTCTCTCTCTCTCTCTCTCTCTCTCTCTCTCTCTCTCTCTCTCTCTCTCCCGCTTC